>BMAV01010878.1:43655-80550 GCA_019973955.1 Trichonephila inaurata madagascariensis | reverse complement strand
TACCATGTTGATTTTTTAATGCAGTTTCAATACTTCACTCAATTCTCGGCTTCTTTTTTTATATATTTCGCTGAAAAACTAATTATTTATATTTTAGAATTTTTGTAATGCTTTTAATAGTACTAATATTTTGTGAATATCTCAAAATGGGTTAAAATTTTGAAATTTTATAACAATTTAATATTATTACTACATTAAGTATTAAGTGTTACATATATTCCTTTCAAGTTTAATAATTTTCCATATTTTTGAAAAAAAAATAAATTTTTTTGGTTAAACAGACAATACTTACGCTTTTTTTTAAATCTACATTTTAAAAAAAAAAAATTACTTATATATGAAGTGTAAAAAAAATTTAAAGTGTAGGAATGATTCAATAGAGATTTATTTAAAAAAAGTATATTGAAAGTTTTTCTTAATGATCAGCAGGTTAATCATTAAATATATATCCTGATTAATATATTGTAAATAATTTTAAAACATTTCTTGTGATATGATTTATATTTTTGCAATATTTAAAAAAAATCTATTTTTTTATATAAAATACATTCTATACATTTTTGTTTTGTTTTTTATTTTTTCGCTTTTGATACTTAGGAGTGTGTAGAATCAACCAGCAGACAAACTAAGACGGACCTCGTGGATTTTTTCTAAAGAAAAAAAATGTATTGCTAAAAGTTTTAAATATTAAAAATTTGGTCGTAAACCATAGGAAAGTATGAGGCTGGATCCCTGCTAAACATCTTCACTTATCCGTTGCGTGTTTAGAGTCTTTATGGCAGAACTGGTAACTGGCTGGTTGCATTTCGCGTGCAGAAAATGCGCGTTTGCGCCAACTTTATTATAAAAATGTATACATAAATATGTTTTACTTTTTATACACATATAAATAGTTACAAAGAATAAAACATATATACAAACATTAATGTCTGCATTGGAACATGCTAATAAATATTAACAAATTAAGCATACATTTAAAAAAAATCGTTACCCTTTTTTCATATTTTATTATTCAAATTCTTCCTCAATTTATTCCTTAATTCTTTTGAAAATTTTAAAAACTATAATTAGTGGAACGAAGTTCGTTATGAAATTCTAATACATTACAGTTATAAGAACATAAAAAATTAATCTTCTGCTCTAATTTATATTTCCTTAATTAAATCTAAATTTACGTTTAATTGAAACACGTTATAATTTTCATATACTTCCGTAACTTTTTGATTTTTTCATTAGATTAGGTTGACATTTCTAAGATTCCAATTCTCTAATGTATGTTTCATTTATTTGTTCATGATTTTCAATAAATACAGAGTTTTACCATTTATGTAATCTGTTAAAATATAAGCCAATTCTAGGTTTAAGGCGTGACTCAAAACACTTAAACATAAGAATTAACTGTAACTGAAAAACATGTTATTTCTATCCTACGGAGTGACTTATAATGATTAACATAAAAAAGCAAAAGTATTTTTTTCACGTAAAGATGCGTTTATTTTAACAACATGATAATCCATTTAAAATCTTCATTAAATATTGCAATGAAAAAAAAATTACAAAATGTGCTTTTAAGTTTTGACGAAAAGTCATTTTTAAAGTAAATAATACTAACACATTACAGTTATAAGAACATAAAAAATTAATCTTCTGCTCTAATTTATATTTCCTTAAATAAGTATAAATTTACGTTTAATTGAAACACATTAATTTTCATATACTTCCGTAACGTTCTGATTTTTCCATTAGATTTGGTTGACATTTCTAAGATTCTAATTCCCTAATGTATGTTTCATTTATTTGTACATGATTTTCAATAAGTACAGAGCTCTTACTATTTATGTACTCTGTTAAAATATAAGCCTTCTAGGTTTAATGCGTGATTTAAAACATTTAAACATAAGAGTTAACTATAACTGGAAAACATGTCATTTCCATGCTACGGAGTAACTTATAATGATTAACATAAAAAAGCAAAAGTATTTTTTCACGTAAAGATGCGTTTCTTTTAACAACATGATAACCCATTTAAAATCTTCATTAAATATTGCAATGAAAAAAAAAATTACAAAAAGTGCTTTTAAGTTTTGACGAAAAATCATTTTTAAAGTAAATAATAATGCCACATCGGTGTAATTTAAGATGAAACAGAATTTTTCTGTGTCCAACATTGGTTGAAAACAGTGTAAGTTTCTTGTTAATTAAGTAATTGTTAAATTGAATATTAATACCACTTTATTTCTACTTTTATGTATTTCCAGCATGTGTTATGTTTTCTATTTCAGAAATTTAAATTTCATAAAAATTTCTTTCTTCTTTTTTTTTTAACAAATTTTACGGGCGTCCCTCTTTTAGCCGTACACCTATTCCCAATTGTACCCAGAGTGGACACACTCTGTTCAGAATACAAGATATTCAGACCCAGAGGAAGTGTCCGATATTTGGCTGAACACAATTGCCTAATCTGGCCTTTCATTTGCACCGGATCAATTTATCGGGATTACTTGTCAGCGCCAGTCAGGCTGTAATTTATTTTGTCTTCCTTCTTTCTTTACCTTCTGATATGATCTTCTTTTCTTCCTCCGATCAATTCTTTTTTTTTCTCTCTGAGTACTCTCTATGATCAGATTTTATCGAAATCTGTTTTATTTCGTAAGAGAATGTAAAGAATTCTCAGAGAAGTTACAGATTGAAGTAGTGTTACATATCAACCCGGTCCAGACATTTATTAAATTTGGGTAATAGAGTACGAGTAATATACTGCTTATTTAGTTCTTTACTTCATGAAATATTTCCCATTGCTTGATTATGATTTGGAAAAAAGAACTAATTTTAGCCGGTTTAAAATTAAATATTTCAATATTTCTAATTAATATACATTAACGATCAAACTCGAAATAATTCAATCAATTTAGAAAATTTCAGAATGTTTTTTTTTTTCGAAACGAATCAAGTAAAAAGGAAGAGGGCGAGGTAATTTATTAGTTTAATTATAAAATTAAATTATTTATTAAAAGTAGTATTTTAAAAACATTTTTTTATAAATAATTGTGTAGGAGAAATGCTTTAAATTTATACGTACTTAATATTGCACTTTTTTGCATATGTGTACGTGTTTATTGTTATGTAGTAGCTGATAAATTTACATGATATATTTTAAATATATACTAAATTTATTGTGAGCGTAATAGAGTTAGGGATCAACTATACTTCTAGAAATAGGAAAAAATAAATTGACTTACATAAATGCAACACACATTTTAGGTTTCATACATAAAAATATCACTCTAACTTGAACATATTATGGTTTTATTATTATTTAAGAGGAGGTACTTGCACAAGTTACACTAAGTCCTTCTGAAAATGATACATACTATTTTATGCCATCCGATTTGAAGCGGGCTTAATTAAACACACGACAACTAAGATGCATCTCTTGAACTTCCATCTTCCTTCCTCAATTTTGGTTTTTCAGACTTGCAGTGGAACGTCATTTATCCGAACGTTTATTATCCGGAGCGTCAAATATCCGAACCAACTTTTTTTTTTGCCAACTAAATATACTGTACATGAAAATGCATGAAATAAGCTTTGACGGGATTTAGAAGGCGAAAAAGACTTCAATGACGACCACAGGGATGGGAATACCGAATTTATCCAATCAATCCCAGGATTTCAAGAAATCAATGAGGATGTAGAAACACCTGGATGGCATGCAATGCAAAAAACTGTGGATTTCAAATGCTAAATGATGTCGATATTGTGACTTCCATGCAAGAAGAATCTGGGCCTGTGAAGATGAAAAGGATGAAGACGAGGACAACAGCAACAACAACAAAAGTAGCAAGGGTCCATCAAATTCTAACGCGTTATCTGTGTTAAAAAATCTGTGTTAGAGACAGCTATGGAGTGGCGCGAACAACAATCCAAGTGCTGTCCTACTCAACTACTGCTTCTCAAGAGAAACAAAGACAATGCAAAAAAAGAACGAAGGTGTGCAATGGTACTGCGAAAAATAAGTGAATAATTTCTACAAGAAAGGTAAAATTGCGACATTTTGCTTTTTCTTCAAGCACGTTTCCCGCATGTGGTGACTTTTAATTTTCGTATAGTGTCCCTTTTTATGTACTACATTGATTCTGTTTTCGAATAATCGCGTATCCGGACGGTGTCCGGTCAAAATTGATTTGGATAAACGACGTTCTACTATATATGGTATCCTTCAAAATGCATCATCCTTTCTCTTTTTACTTCATTATTCTTTGGTATTTATGAAATAAGCCTGCTAATTGACTAGTTATTTGATCTATAAGCTTCCAAATTACATCCAGTGGTTAAATTTGAACTTTATATGGTATGTTCTTCTGATGAAGGATTTATACTTGGTAATACAATATTAGTAATAACTAAAAAGAAAATCCTATTTTTTATATTCCATAATTAAAAATTTCATTTTGCTAACGTAAACAACTGTATATCCTTGGTATTCAATCAAATGCTCCAGGGTTCAAAATACTGTTTTGAGATGTAGCGAATTAAAAGCTTTGAATGATTATATGAAAAGTAAAAATCTACTTTGCTTGACGAAGTAAATTTTCAAAGTATTGTTGTTTCTAATGCCGCCTGTCTGACGTTATCAAATTAAGGCCGACGAAATCCTACGAGGCAAGAGGCTAGTAAATTACACCTGTCGTTGGCCGTATCTATGAGCATCATGCAGGAGACGGTACGATTTGGCTCGGTTACTCCCCAATTTGGAGGAAAAACACCCTAGGATGGGGTCAAGGACCTTCCACTACTTTTTTACTTTTACCAAATTCCAAAAGGATATGCAGCTAGACGGCTATTTGGAGCACCCCTATGCTCAAAGGCACTACACATTTACAAACACCTATGCCTTCTCTGAGATTTGAACCTCGACACAACAGTCAGCGTCACTAACCACTATACCGGATGGGAGGCCTTGAAGGAAATAAAGGAGTTTTATCAGACTACTAAACAATTCCATTGAAGTTGTTGATGTGTAATACTTATGATCAAACCACAATTTTTGGACGTAATGAGTTTTGCTGGGACGTCAAAGGTATATATTATTATTACTATTAATATTATTTTATATATTTTCATTTCTATTCAAAAGAATAGAACCATTGGCATTTTACATGACAGAATTAACTTTGATCTCTTTGGAAAAATATTATTTAAACAAAATAATAATTATTGAGCATGTTTTAAATTAGTACCGGAAATCCAGGTTTTCTAGACTTCAAAATTACAAATTTATATATCTTTTATTTATTTCAAAGGAGATCCGAAACGCATTTCATCTACAAAAAAAAAAAAAAATACCATTGAATTTTTTTTAAGGGTAATATTGATGTTATTAGTCATTACAATGGATAGCGGCGACAACAGGAAAAAACTTTATTATTATAATGGTAATTTAGAAACCTAGTGGCTGAATGGTTAGTGCATTGCGCTTCCACACCACAGGTCCGAGTTTCAAACCCTGAACTGGGCAAGGTTTACTCAGCTTTTTATTCCTTCAGTGGGTCGAGAAAAGGAGTACCAAGCTTGCTTGCGAACTTAACACTAGAGATTTTGCGTCAGACTGACCACTTGACCGGAACATCTGCTCATGCACCCCATGGCCCAAAGTCGCGTGTAATGACCTGGGCACAGTAGGCCTTGGCCCTCATGAGTTGTCACGCCACTGATTTTATTTTTATTTTTTTATTATTATTATTATTTTAATAATCGGAATCTACCTATGCAGAAAATATGTTCTATTGTATTGAGATAAGAAGAAAATTAAATAAAAATGTAATTTCAAAATTTTAAATCACCACAAAGGAGTAAAATTTTCGAAAAATTGGAAACTCATTTAATTTTGATTAGAAGGTTTTAGACTCAAAAGAAAACTGTTTTTCTGCAATATGAATAACAAAAAAATATGATTATAGATAAATGTGAATAGTACAATGTACTAAATAGTGAATAATACAATGTACTAAATAGTGAATAATGCAATGTACTAAATAATGAATAATGCAATGAACTAAATAGTGAATAATACAATGTACTAAATAGTGAATAATGCAATGTACTAAATAGTGAATAATGCAATGAACTAAATAGTGAATAATACAATGTACTAAATAGTGAATAGCACATTGTATACTATATAGTGAATAATATAATGTATTCTAAAAAGTGAATAATACAATGTACTAAATAGTGAACAGTACAATGTACTAAATAGTAAACAGTACAATGTACTAAATAGTAAACAGTGAGTAATACTAAATAGTGAGTAATACTATATACTAAATAGTGAATAGTACATTGCACAATTCATATTCTCAACTATTTCTCCCTAGTCAGATCCAAGCTTCTTTTCAAGTTAAATTAAGTTTTACAGTGCAATGTAATTTCGACAACGGATTTTTAAAAATTTAACGTTAAAGAAGCTGTTAAGTTTACTGAATTAGTAGGTAGGTGACCACATCGCAGGACACCTATCTTAATAAATTGCATTCCTCATCGCAATAAATGTTAATAAATATTAAAATGCTTGCTTCACTTTAACAAACATTATTTTGACTGTTTACCATAAAATGCTCAAATACTGTACTCCATTCCCTCGTGGTAGTTCTTAAAATCTTAAAAATTAGTTTTTTATTTCATTTCCTCTTTATCTATGTACCATAGAACATCTTTCTCGCATTGGTAAGTTTTGAGGTTCTAAAAAAGTAAACGTTCGATTCACGATACTAGTCATCTAAGAGAAATTTAAATAAATCAATTAAATCTTTCGAGATAAAGTTAAGGAAACATGTTAATATATAGAACTTCAAACATAGTATAATTCCCGCATGGATTAAAAATTATAAGTAATCATATGAATTTTTGATGTATTACATTTAAAAACAGGATTCCCATAAGAAAAACACAATTAGTTTATGCATTCTTTAATAAAATAAATTCTATACCTCTATTAATTTTTCTTTACTTTTTTTAATAGTTTTACATTTATTTTATCAACATCAACATTACTGTCTTTTAATTGTGAAAAAAATTGTACAGGACATGAAACGACAAAGAGAAAAATTTACGATGAATGCCTCACGAACATGAAAAAATATATATATTATTTATTCCTAAAGATAAAATACTTTTGAATCTTTATTCGCTCAAATTTCTTACCATATTCTGACTAGAATATTTAAAAAGATGAAAAGAAAGAGAAAAAAAAACTCCAATACATATAAAAATATCCACCCTTTTGGAGATTGGCCATATAAAACCTTATCTCTGTTATTTTATCTTGGAATGGGATGCAAGAAAAAGTTATAAGAAGAAATAAAACTGGAAAGAAACCAAATGTTTACTGGTTCTTTTTGCGCGTGAATGTTCTCCAACACATGAATTTTACTTTTTTAAACTTGAACCTCTAACTCTTTTCGAAAATGTTTTATTGAAATGTATCAATGGTTTTCTTTAAGAGTGAAAGGGGGATTGTATGGAGCCCAGTATTTCATGCATAATGCAATGGCATAGATTTATTCAGGAGTTTTGTGGTCTATATTGATCAAGATTTAAGTGTAACAAAGTTATGATATGGAAAAGCACACTCGTTCCATTTTCATAATCTTCTACAAAGATTTTCAATTCCGGTATCAATTAGATGTAACATCAATGAATACTAATTTTTGTTATCGATGTTTTTAATTCTAAAATAAAAATCTGAAATCCGGTTGTTAAATTTAATCAGAAATTTTGCCTATTATCTGCATAAAGATGGTATTAAAATATTTTTATGTTATATGATAGATAAAAGTTTTTGGGTTAATAAACCCTAAGATCAGAGCATTCAAAGTGTTTCTGTTTATATTGTAATGCGCATTTAAAATATTTCTCAGATACTAATAAATTCACATAAAGCAAATTAATTTTGTTTCTCCCAAATAAAGAGAAAAACTTCAGTATAGACATTTCTTGTACAATTTAAAAATACCAATCCTTATGATAAAAAACCTTTAATGATTAACTTTTTATATGTTTTAAAACACTTTCGTTGTTTTATTATTTAATCCTAAAAATATATAATTCATTATACTTACGGATTGCATTAAAGGAAATTTTTTGTCAGAAAGAAATAATTGTAATAAAAATATGACCACAAAAAATACGCGTTTTTTTTCATATGTGTTGTCATGTATTTCATTATGTTTAATACATAGCTATTATATAAATTTCTGTATATTCCTTAATTATTTGTAGTTTTTGTTTTTTATTGATGACTTATTTATTTATTTAAATTGTAGAAAGTAACAATTGCAACACTATGTATATTTAAACGTTCCTTTCTGTTTAATAATAGAGGCAGCCAGGTGGCGCTACTTGTACTTTTGAGACAGAAATTCTTTATTTTCCCCAAAGGAGTTCGGCTAAGATAGCGCATGCATGTGGAGATTTGCCTTTCTCCTTGGATAATGTTAAATGTGTTTTGAATGTATTTTATATATTTTTTTTGCCCCCTTATTTTATGGAACGTACCCATTATTAAATATCATTTGTCCATGTACCTGTCACAGTCTTAATTATTTTTATTCTAAAACAATAAAAAAAATAATCATTTTTAAGTAACACAATTTCTATTAATATAATTGCATTAAAAATTTTAGTATAATTTAGGTAAACAAAATCTTATACAGTTTTATTCAAATATGTATTGTAAGGCATGAAATTTGAGGATACTCGTAGCATTTCAATAACAAAGTAAACGGATATTAATGCATTTTGTTCAACTATTGTAAATCAAATACTGTATTTACTCGAATCTGAGCCACACGTTTTCCCCAATGTTAATGCTGCTGAAAATCGGGTGCGTCTTAGAATAGAATAAAAAATAGTTGGATGGGGCAATTAGAGAAATTACAGATTCATGCAAGCACTTAAAAAGTTTGTAATTCTGGTGAAATATTAAAATAACCAATTATTCACTTCTTATTAGTTCTCATTTAAAGTTTTTTTTTTTTTTTTTTTAATTTAGTAAAGTTGGTTATTGATAAATCATTTTACATACATTATTTTTCATTTATACAAATACTTGTTGAGAATATGGGCTGCGGCTTAGATTTGAATAAATACGGTACTTCAAGCAATGAAGACCAACATAATGACTAAGTTATAAATAAACCTTAAATTTATTTAGAAAATTTATTATTAATTCTAAATATTTATATTCATTGGTAAAAATGAAATATATTTTAATCGATGACAATTTATTATGGTTTTCGTATAAGATATCTTACTTCTCTTTCTAAAATTATTCTCTTAAACACTGTTGAATATTCCAAAATTATCTAAAAATATTCAGTAACTTATTTACATGTGCCATTAAAAATTGTAAATTTTTATACATTAGCATAAAGATTAAATTATCTGTAGAAATTCACAGACATATCTAACCATTTTCCATCATTTGCTGACATATATTTATTTATTTACATTTTTAAGGGGAAAAAACCAAAATACACAGAAAAAAAAGGAAAATTAAGAGAGGAATAAATTAGGTTAAAAATAAATAAGTTTAAGATTTATATTTTCAAAAACAATTGAACAGTTGTATAGTTAACAGATTGTTCGTTTGAATTTGTATTCCATTTAATTATTTACACAAATTTTTGCTTGTAACGTATGTATGTGTAATACGTAAAACACAATGCTGGATCAAAGTACCACAAAAAGGAAATCGAATTAGTTTTTTTAAAGAATTCAAATTCATGTAGCGAATTTAAATTTCTACTCCTCCGACAAAAATTGATTTGTACACGTGAAATTCATTTTATAAACATCTCGAACTATGTACAAAAGACGTTGATATTCATTTTGTCATAATATGATTGGAGTTTAAAAATTATTTTTGTATAAACGCATTTAAAAAATTCGTAAAATTACATAAAATCGAAATTTAACTATGTTTTTAAAAAAAATTAAACACCGATTTTATTAAAAAATGCATACCAATGTTTGCTACAAATAAATATATCAATAGCTAGAATGAATATGAAACTATTTAGGACAACAGGCAGAAAAAAGGTCTTAGAACTTTTAATGAAGAAAGGCTAGTGATAAATTAGTCTAAAATTCATAACTGCCATTCGAACCTGAATAAAAACCAACATAAAAGGTACCATATTTTTAGATTTTTTAACTTACAGCTCTCGGAATTTGTGAAGTAATAGAAAATTATATAAAAAATAATTTAATCTTAAAAATTAATTATACTTCTTGTCCGATTTTCTTCAATAGAAACGCATTGTGACCCTTTAAAAATAATAAATGAAATAGGAAAAACTCATTGTTTTAATCAAGATAACTTTTTAAATTAAAAATCATTTTCTATCTTTTTAATTGTGCCCTTGAAAAAAATCCCATTTCCACGCAAATTAATTTTATAAAAAATACTTTTATAATTGATACAAGTCTTTGACAAATATTTAACTTTCTTTTCAACACTTTCTAGATTAGAATATTTTTCATGTTTTAACAAAATGTATATATAACCAAGTTTAAAAAAACAATGCATTGAAGAAGATAGTAAATATTCTTTTAAAAAAGATTCAAAACAGAAAGCTGTCCTTAGCACTTAATAAAATTTTAATTAACATTCCACAAAATCATTGAAAAAGTTTCAAAAGTGAATTTGAATGAGAAGAATATTTAATTTAAAGAGAAAAAAACTTTTTCATACAGTTATTTTTCTCACAAACTAGAAAAGAATCAATAGATTTTTAAGGAAAAATTTAATAAACTTATTTTAAAAATCACAATTACTTTCCTTAAACACATTTTACAACACAGGAAGTTTAAAAGTAAAAGAAAAAAAATGCTAAATACATTTCATTTAAACATTTTTCAATACTAATGAGTTTCTATTTATTTAAACAAAGAAATGTTAATTAAAAAAGTCATTATGCACTGATCTCCGAAATGGGGGAAAAAATCTCACCATCGATACTTTTCAAATTAAATTAGCATTTTGGAGGTCAATAATTGAAAACTAAAACTGAAGGACCTTTTTCTTTTTTCCCTAGAAATTAAATTACCCATGTATAATCAGCTGTCGTTAGAACTAATTTAATCACTAAATCATGATGAATGTGAATCAAAGAAAAATGTTTCAGTTAATTTTTTTCTGAAAAACTACCCAGACTTTCTTATGATAACATTTCTGTTCAGAAATTGACCTTTTTATTATTTAGTCCTAGAGTATAACTGAATAATACAATTTACGTAGTTATCTTAACTTCGGAAGTCTGTTTGGAGGAGCTTATAATTTTTTAATGCATTATTTGGAAACATTTAACTAAGTAAAATATTAAGACAACAAGATTATCCTTTAATACATTCATTACGTTAAATAAATTAAAAAATGCAATGAAAAATGCTAAAAAAAAATCATAATGTTGTGGCAAAGCATAAAGTTGGAAGGTAAGGACAACCCTTAGTAACAGCAGTAATCTGGAATGTCATACTCCATTTTTTTAATACTCTGTAATATTTAAATAAAACTTTACACAAAAAAGTAACATTTTTCGTCCCTTCTGAAGCTAAGAGCTATCAAAAATATATTTTTTTACTTCTGTTGCTCAATGTAAAAATAACCATTGTCAAAATATCATAGTAATGAGAATTAAATTTTCAAACTTCATGAAAAAATTTCTATCACAATAATAGGGTAAGTGCTTCATTTAAGAATTTCCTTTTTAAACTAATAATTAAAAGTGATTTTATTATTCTTACATATATAAGTCATTTCGACACTCTTTATTAATCATTAAGCATGTCATAAAATACAAAATGTGTTTTTGTCACTTTTTTGAGGTGTGGTGGCGGTGTTTAATATATTTCTTCTCCATTTATGAGTGCGATGAGTTTTCATATATACAAATAAGTAAATGGTTCTGGAAATAACTTCAAGGTGTGACTTTCTAATGCAGCAATTTTACTAATAAAAAGTACTTTTACTGCCTTCAAATTACCGTAGTTACTCGAATCTAAGCCACACTATTTTTCCTGTGTTTGTTCTACCAAAAATCGGGTGTGGCTTAGAATCGAAGGCAATTGATTGATTGAATATTAACGTCGCACTGTTCAGCTACACGAGGGCTTTGAAACACGGACCACGTAATTCTGAACTGTGGTCAAGTGACGTGGACGACACCTGAACTGGCACCTCCTCTCCTAACTACCACACCACATCAACGGGAGGTCGTTTCAGCTCTCGACAG
Source organism: Trichonephila inaurata madagascariensis (assembly GCA_019973955.1). Classification (NCBI taxonomy): domain Eukaryota; kingdom Metazoa; phylum Arthropoda; class Arachnida; order Araneae; family Nephilidae; genus Trichonephila; species Trichonephila inaurata. Next base: position 68,254 of record BMAV01010878.1, on the reverse strand, counting down.
ATTTAACGTGCATCACTGCCCTACAAGGCGGGTCTTTAGTGGTAATGGGCTCGAACTCGTGACAAGACAAGCCACGATTCGATACCTATACCGCGGCCACAGAATCGAAGGCAAAACATTTTTTGTAACCGTCCATGCTAACCACTTGCATCAATGACTTATCTCATTACGCAGTGTATCTCCTGTATTCAGTCTATCCTAAACATCGTTGTCTACTTGTATTTAGGAAATAGTTTTGTACACGGCGTGTTTCCTTTCATCACGTAAACGTCAAAGATAATGGCATCAATATGAGTTTACTATGACTTAAGTATGAAAAGAGAGGCAAATTTACACGGAGAAATAAAACTGAAACCGAGCAGCGACCACTGAAAATTTGACACAAATGAAACAAATATACGTCAAGGACGTAAGAAAAATGATATATTGTTTGCTTGCAAATGTTCAAAATAGTCTAATTATTCAATTCCTACTATTAGGTCACACTCTCTATATATTTATTTATTTGTTTGTTTATTTATTTATTTATATTGATGGAATTTTCAATCGTTAATAAAATACAATTTAAATCACTCAATTGAGCTGAAATTTTATATACATGATTATTTTGGATGACAATGCAATAATTTAATTATAGTTAATAAAAATTTTAATTGATTAAAACTAATTCTTTAAAGAATTACAAATACAGCCACCTTGGCGACTTAGCGATCCTATTGGCGACTTGTGTCAAAACTTGAAATTTTTTTTTTCACGTGCATTCAGTTGAACTGAAGTTTTATACACATGATTGTTTTGGATGACAATACGATAGTTTAATGATAATTATTAAAAATTAATTACCACATAATGTTGTGAATCTGTCATATGTATATACATATTTATATTAATTGTAAGTATTTAATAAAAAATAGATTAAATAAAATTTTTCTTTTTTGATCTAAGTAGGAATTGACTTAAAAATTCTTTTTATATTACTTGTTTTTTACATTCTTCCGCATCACATTCTTTTTGGAAATGTTGCATAACAAATGCACTGGATGGCGCGGAAGATGACACCATGTGAGAAAATGGCGACACAGGCGTCAATTCCGAAATCCGCTGTAAGTATGGGGGCGGTGAATCATTTTCGAATATGATACTGATAGAGTATTAATAGGTTGTTTTCTATGTGTATTTGAAATTTTTAATACTGTTTAAATAAATTATTTATTAACTTCTTATTCTTCCTCATTATTTTTTTTTTAATTTCTTAAGTATCGGGGATATCGAGGAACCTTTTACCCTTTTTTTTAAACAATATTTGTCAAAAACGTGAAGCAAATTGAAGGTGTGGCTTAAAATCAATGATAATACTTTGTTCGAAAAAAATTTTAGAATTCAAGGTTCAGTCTAAAATCTATGGTGGCTTAGATTCAAGTAAATATGATAATTTTATTATTTTCTCTATTTTTTTTTTTAATAATTTGACAGAAGTAACTATCTTCAGTCAGTCAAAATTTTAAATGTATATGTAAAAACAGATAATTATATAAAGGAAACACAGAAAAAAATTCAGTAGGCTTAGTTATTATTTTAATAATAAATAGATGCAAATGTTTGAAGAGTCGTTACCGTCTGTCTACGCACAGAACCGCATACGACTTGCAGTGGGTCGCAAGCGGTTCTGTGCGCGAACTAGAATTTTTGAACTGAATACAGAGTTATTACTTGAACAAAATGGGAGGCCCAGTCTCAGACATGGCCATCCCCTAACAAAAAATTTGAAAAAAAAAAGAAAAAGAAAATCAAAATGTGTGCGATTTACATGTGTTTCGGAGCGGTAAAATAGAATTCAACCTTTAATTGGCAAAACTAGTACAATTTCTACCAAATACTTCAAGTACCTTTAGAAATGGATGCGGTCTTCTTTCCGAGACCCTGGTCTACGCTATGCATGAAAACTTATACCTCAGAATACCGTTTGAAATTTTTTTGACTTTATAATTTCTACTAAGTTAAAAAAAAAAAAAAATTTTTTTTTCAATTTCATTACAGGCTACATTTACTCAGAAAACTTTATCGAGCAACATGAATTTTAAAATGAATTAGATAATATTTTTCATTAATTATTGCAGTTAACAAATATAAAGTTTTCAGTGGTCAAATGAGGAATGCAAGGGGAAAAATTGAAAAAAAAAAATTGAACTGAATGAAATGAATTTTGTTCCTTCTTTCATCAGTATTTTTTTTTTCTTATAAATATTTTTATATTCGTTAAAAACTAAAAAGCTCCAATAGGAAATTTTGATTAATAAGATATCTCGTATTTAGGGATTATATTAGGTTGGGAAAAAAGAAATCCATTATTTTTTCGGTAGATGGCTGTAGTGTCCATATCTCGTGAAGTACCGATCAAACAATTTCAAATTTATGCTCTTTGTCAAGGTGACATTTCACACTAAAAAATTATTTTGCTGTGTTTTGTTTGATCCATTCAGTTGTAAGTTACACTGTGTTAAAAATGGAAGTCAACAAAGAGAAAATTCGGTACGTTTTACAGTTTTTCTTAGATAAAGGCGAAAATGCCAGCCAGGTGGCTGACATTTTGAAAGACGTTTATGGGGTCGATACTGTAACAGTTAATTACGTGCAATTTTGGTTTCGTAGAACCCGTTCAGGCGTTTTTGATGTTAAAGGTGCACCATAGTATCGCCCAGGAGCTAAAGATCCATAAAACAGTTTTAAGCCATCGGCGCAAAGTTGGATTCAAAAAGAAGCTCGAGGTATGGGTACCACAGTAATTAACACTAAGAAACATGATGGATCGAATTTCCATCTGCGAAGCCTTGGCCAAACGGAATGAAATCGACCCATTTCTTAAGCGAATGGCGACTGGGAATGAGAAATGGGTCACATACGACAATATTGTGCGAAAATGATCGTGGTCAAAGTGCAGTGAAGAAGCTCAAATGGTGGCCAAACCAAGACTAACGACCATGAAGGTTCTACTGTGTATTTGGTGAGACAGGAAAGGAATAATTTATTATGAGATGCTTCCATATGGCCAAACACTACATTCAGATCTCTACTGTCATCAACTGGACCATTTGAAACTAGCTATTGACCAATAATGGCCAGAATTGGCCAACAGAAGAGGTGTTGTGTTCCATCATGACAACGCCAGGCTACACACGTCTGTAGTGACACGCCAGAAACACTGGGAGCTTGGTTGTGAAGTTTTATTGCATCCACTATATAGACCAGACCTGGCACCAAGGGATTACTACATTTTTCTAGTATTGCAAAACTTCCTGAGTGATAAGAAATTGGAATCAAGAAAAGATTGTGAAAATTGATTACTAGAGTTTTTCGCCAATAAGGATCAAGAATTCTATGAGAGAGGCAGTATAAAACTACCTTTAAAATTGCAACAAATTATACAACAAAACGGTGCGTTTTTGGCCCAAATTGGACAATCCGAAACATGTTAAATAAATTCTTGAATTTCGTGCAAAAATAATGGATTTCTTTTCCCCCAACCTAATATAATATTTCCTACATCTTGGAGTTATTATAGCTCAATATATGAGAGAGAGAGGAACATTATATAATTGACAAGTGAAATTACCAAAAAACAATACTCGTTTCTTATAAAAATAGAATTATAATTGTTGGTGGCGCTATTTTGGCGTGCCTTTATCTCATCTGTTGTTAGACTTTCAACGTTTTGTTCAGTTACTCAATAAATCTCGTAAAATATAGACGTCTTTTTAGATGCTCCATTAGGATAATTAGCATTTACAGGAGGAATTGTCGATATTTCAACTAAAAGGAACAAACTCGTAAAAGATGAGCATTTTACAAAATTCTGGTGAAAGAATTCCCTTTTCGCTTATCTGCTTTCCGAATCTTTTGGGGTGTGCCAAATCCATTAACATTAATCATCGGACCAAACTCGTGTTTTCGGAAGAAGGAATACTAAATTTCCTCTTTCTTTTTTTACTTGCTGAACCGCGAAAATTCCCAAGCCTCACTAGGTGAACTGCGTCTTGTATCTGTGTCATTGTCTGACGATGCAAAGAAGTGTTAATCATTCAAAGAAAATGAGGGAGGCTGTATAATCAAAAGTTATACCTCAAAAAGCAATTTTTGAACGAATCCAGCCGTTTCTTACGGATAAATAAGTAATTAAGTTTTCGTTTAAACTTTTTATGGAACTGCTTAGTTAAGAAGGATTATTTCACTTTTGAATTAAAAGTGTATAAAAAACAAATTTATACTACATTTAAAAAAATCAGTTTATTCTTATACTGCATCAAACTTTTAACAATAACCATGGTTAACTCGGGAGGGGTCGCTCTCCGCGGCACAGAGTCAACCCATGCTCAAGAAATAATTAATTATCGGAAAACTATTTATTTGTAACCAATGGCCTTGTTAGTATTCACCTATATGACAGCCTTTTTGGGAACAAAAATGTATTTGTCACATACCCTCATTATACACTCCTACCTAAATTCTCGTGAATTTAGGGTAAGAGTTGAAAACAGTCTCTCCACCCCGCGTCCAATTCTGAGTGGGGTACCACAAGGATCTTTATTAGGGCCCAAGCTCTTTAATCTATACATCAACGACATTCCCAAGGCTACCGAAGTCCACCTAGCGATGTACGCGGACGACACTGCCATTTTTACCCAAAACATTTATAACCGCAATATCATTGAGCGGCTTCAAAATTATGTCATTCGACTCGAAACCTGGCTTAACGACTGGAAAATAAAGGTTAATGCATCTAAAAGCGCATGCCTCCTCTTTACGAGAAAGCGGTGCATCGGAAACCTCCCGCATGTCAGCATTTTTTATCAGCCTGTCCCCTGGGTTACTGAATATAAGTACCTAGGTTTAATACTTGATACTAAATTAAACTTTGCTAAACACATCCGTTCTGCCCACCAAAAGGCGGCTGGAATGAGAAACATTCTAAATCGCTTGATTTCTCCCAAGAGCAAGCTCGCATTAAGGCACAAGGTTCTATTATACAAAGCCATTCTTCGCCCCATCATGCTGTACGCTTCTCCCATCTGGGCAGGGGTGGCAGTTACTCCCCTGCAAAGATTGCACACTTTTCAAAACATTCAACTGCGTAGAACAGCAAACGCACCTTGGTTTGTCAGGAACGAAGTCTTGCATAAAGATCTTAATGTTCCACCGCTTCTTGATTTCATCAAAAAACAATCAGAAAATTTCTTCAACCGGTTACCACAGATTTCAAATGAATCTATCAGGGAAATCCCGGCTTACGACAATTCTATTCCTAGCTCTTCTAAGAGACCTAGAGCAGTTCTTAATCACTCGTATCAACACTTCCCAGCTCTGAAAAGGATGAGAATGTCTTGATATGAATTAAAAAGATATGAGCTTTATTGTTACACTAGTTGTCTTCTTTTGCAAGACTTCACTCACTCTAATTATTCCCCTTCCCCCGCGCCATGGAAGTTTTTGATCGCGTTTTGTGTGGCAACTTCACCCCTCATGATCTTATTTCAAACTCCTCTACCTTTTCTTACTTTTTCTTCCAAGTGGTTATTTAAAACTTCCTTTCAATAACCGCACGCAGTTATCTTAGAGGTAACGTGTAACGGACTTAAAAATATTATTCTCTTAATCCTTGTTATTAAAAAATATATCCCTTCTCTCCTCGTTCCATCAAGATGTGGCAGACGGTTGAAAGACGGGCTTTGCTGTCATGGAGATGTGACGTCATTTTCTCTTCGTTTTCCTATGAAAGCGAAACAGAAACTAAATCAACTGGGAGAGTGGTTTCCACCCACCCCTCCACCAGCGTTATTGTGCTGCATTTAATGTGGACTGCTTTTTATTTTTATGTAACTTCAACAAATTGTTCTCTGTTCAATTTATTATGATGAGTGGATAATAGAGCTATCTCGAAGGTTCCACGTAAATGTATAACCGTTACCGTTACCGTTACATACCCTCATGTTTGGGAGGGAAAATGTTTTCTACAATGTTTCTTACAATCTTAAGGTTTTTGGGGTGACTAAGTTCCCCACTCGACCCAATTTGTTCCAAAATATTTTCTATGAACAAGCAGCATTTTTCCACTGTAAACGACTTAGTAGTTTTGATTGTTGTACTACTTATTATGGCTTATTAACCCGTTCAGAACCATGATCGTACATATGTGATCACGCGTTTCACCCTCCAGGGCCCACGGCATCATATATGTGATTGCGTTTTCCCTTCTCTGAGGCCCATGATCACACTGGTGTTTGAGAGTTTCGAACGTTTTTATATTAATTTTTACAAGACACTAGATGGCGTTTCAACTCTATTTTTGTTTCGAATAAAGTTTCACAAAACTTTGAACTTCAATAAGTGGTTTCCTCTCCGAATTTTTTAAACTTAGGTCCCGGATATTTATGAATGTAAACAACTGCACATGCTTAATTCTTTCGAGGGAATCGGGCATTTAAAGGTTTGTGACTTGTTCCGCTCTGGATTTCTGTTCATATTTTGACTAAGTTGGAAAAGGACGGAAAACTTATTACTTTGTTAGGCATAAGTCATTCATAATAATAGTTGTAGTATTTATTTTATTTTTGGTACGTTAATGTGATACTAAGAAAGATGCAAACAATATTAGGATTAATAAAAAATTAAAAATATGTATTAGCTGTTATTTAAAAGAGAGTAAATTTATCGTTTGGGATTTGCCAGATAAAATTTTGTAAGTTTTTCGTCTATTTTGTTTTAATCATCATGGTGAAAAGAGTAGTTGTTTTCATTAAAATGAAAATATTTTCTTTAAAATTCGCAATTTTTTTAAAAAAAATACAGTGAAAACTTTTGAACTGTATATTTAGACATTATCAATGATAGTAAATTGTAAAATGTAGCGTATGATTGCATTAAAGATTTTAAACAAATTTTTAAATGAAATTAGGCTTAACAGTGAAATTCACCCGGTCCAGTGCGTGTGTATACTCTCGGAACGTACGGACCTGGGGAAGCGATTTTTACTCCGTTTGTCGGTCCTGAAGGGGTTAATGTAAATGAACAAAATATAAAAAAAGAAATTGGTATCTGTGCTATCTCTATTGGATGAAGCTCAAACTGATGAAGCAAGGAAAGAACCTGGTGAAATAATCGATATTAATCATGATAAGGAACGTAAATTTGAGAAAATTGATGAACATGAACATTTTGAGTTGAAAGGAAAATTTTCAAATGATACCTAAAAAGCTCAAAACTCATCAAGAAACATATGAAGTCACAAGTGCACAACAAAATACACTGCTCCCAGTAAAAAAGACACTGGCGAGGAAAATTTCGAGATGCGAATTGTCAATCATAAAAGGGCAATAAAACTATAATCGAACAAAATATGACAGCTTTCCCTGCAAATATCATTTCTGAAATGTTTGATTTTTTAAATTACGCTCGCCAACGTCCACTCAGACATAAGTTTTCTTGTAGTCCAATATAAAGTAGATGCCGCTCTAGCAGGAAGGAGAACCCCACAGTTGTCTTGCGAGAGAACATGAAGTAGAGCGGGACAATCAGACAGATGCTCCCCAAAGTCATTTGCCAGGATTTACAGAGAGGGCAGAGTATTGAATCAGCCAGGCCAATATTAAACAAATGGGATTGCAGGTAATCATGTCCGGTGATGATTCTGAAACATGCCACACCCCCCATCCTAGGTAGGGCAGAATGCTGAGCACGTCTTTGGCCATCGAGCAGACGAGACCAAGATTTGCCAGCAGACAGCTCTGTAAGAGTGGAAATTCTCTTCTGTCGAAATTTGTCCCTGAGAAGTCGCTTGGCGTTTCGAAGAGGCATCGGAAAGGAGAGGGATTCTGAAATGTTGGCGAAAAATGTCTGTGATTTGTGACCTTTATTAAAGGCATGCACATTTGAAGCATTTTAGTTCAGTTTGATTGGAATTTTTTTCACATTATCAAAGAAAAATTTAAAAATCCTCTTAATGGTAAATAAATCAACTTTCTTTTAATTAAATGATTCACAAGAATTACGATTTTTATCGTGTACGATAAAAGTAATTATAAAAAAAAAAGAATTTGAGTGGCTCCGTCACCCCGTGTGATCTCTAGTGTTAATATCGACTACGTACCTTCTTCCCGGTTATTCAGTGAATTTCTAATTACTAAATCCTTAAAAAATCTAAAATTTAATAGAAATATATTAAGAAGTTTTCTTTTTTTTACAAAACACTTTATTACAAAGTTTCATTCAATGGATGCCTATATTGTTACGTAGATCCGGATTCGAGGATTTCATGCAAAACAGTCACAAAGAAAAATAATAGTTTTTTTGAGAGCGAATGCAAATTTATTGTCGAAATTCCAATCCTTGAAACACAGTATTCAGCAGCAATATTCACAGAATAAACCTCAGAAGGTCTTCACACTTTCAGAAGCACTCGGACATAATATTATCGGTATGTAAAATACACGTATATAAAAGATTATTCATAAACAGTTGTTCGTTCAATAGCCGAAGTAATCACTAATCATCTCAACAATCAGAGAAATACTAACTGATCGCTAGTCAAAACCAGACCGATTGATTTTCGGCGAGCTTTCTCTATTTATATCTTTCGCGGATAATTCGAGAAAAGACCCACTTGCGTCGTAGGTCTTGAAATTAGTGTATCTCTCTGCTGATTTCAAGAAGAATCCAGAGGGTCCAGAACTCGCCAAAAATGGCCACAAACATGATCGACAAGTCACCAAAATGGTCACCAAGTCGCCAAATTGGTCACCAAGTCGCCAAATTGGTCGCCAAACATGTCGCCAACTTAGCTCTAACGCCAAGATTTTATCAAATCCCCATTGAATCACCATTTTAACGTAAGGAACGGCGTTGCTTGTGAATATTACAATTTTAACGTAAATTAAATCCAATTTAGAGTAAGATAAAGGTATTACACATCGAATTACAAATTATTTACCCTATTTTAGAAAAAAATCGTTACAATGTTGGTTTTTTTTTCCTTTTTCGTTAAAAAAAAATCGATGTACAAGCGTACCTCGTAGGGAGCGGTACTTGTAAAATATGATTTCGATATTCCATAATGCAAAATTTGCAATTCTTTTAACATGAATTCGATATTACAGAGCACAAAACTTGAATTTAATACTACACTGTTTAGATATAACACGATATTAAAAATTTAATTTTATCATTTTTGTCCAATAATGGAAATTCCCAACTGGATTTTTTTCAATTGCGTTCAATAGAGGGAATTCCTAACTTTATTGTTTCAGTAGTACGTAGTGGAAAATTTAAAAGAGAATTGTTATTTATAAAGAAGTTTTGAAAAATTGTAAGATCGAGACAAGCAGATATATTCAACTATGCCAGATAAATTTTGTAATGAAGAAGAATTACCCATTAAAGAGGAGTTTCAATTAACTTTGAGAAAAAAAATAAATTAGCTGTAATTACTGATGAGCGTCATGATGAAAATAAATCTTGGGATCCTAGTAAGCCGTTTCTATTTATTTTATAATACTAATTATTATTATTCGAATATATATTTGATTGTACTTTTTTAGTTTTGTATTTCATAATTTTTTTTTATTAATAACTTGAAGTTAACTTATTTTTTGATTTGTATGTTTTACTGGAATGAAATTCTAGTTATCATAAAATTTTACACCGAAAGATTTGATTTCTATATAACACGGTAGACATTACCTGGATTTTTGAAAGATGCTTTTATGATTATTTGAAATTTCGTATAGAGCACGATTGCGATACAACATACATATTGCCCTGATTTATATCATGTACATACATAATTAATTAAATAAGTAATCAGAATAATAATTAAAAAATAAAAAAGGAAGTCTGGTAGAAAACGTTTCAAAATGGCACGGTTCGAATTAACCATGCTATACGAGGAACACTTGTACTTTAAAATTTTTTTTGTATTCTGAAAACTATTTCACTGACAGAAAAATAAAAAATTTAAAAATATAAAGTTATATGTACAAAGGTAAAAAAATTAAATTTGAATATTACGATCTGTGAAAGCATGTCTAAGACCCATAAACAATGCAAGCATGTTGACTCATTTATTAAAATCAATATTAAACGACTTAACATTCATTCAATATAACTAGCGTGATTTTCAACTCCAGTTGCATAATATCTTTTTTTCAGTCATTTGTTTTTGGATAAATAATTTAACTTTATACATTATAAAAACAAATGTATTTATGATGATGTAATTTAATTAATAATACAAAGGCTTTATCCAATATAATTTTTTTTTGGATTGCAAGCCTTTACTCAAGAATTTATATTTCTATTCTATTTTGTAAAATAGAAGTGTCAAACTTGCAATCCACAATGAAAATTCTGGCCGCCCGTTGAATATATTGGCACACAATATTATATAATAAAATAAGAAACAGACGCAGAGAATAAAAATAATTTAAGTAGAATTTTTTAAAACGTTTTTTATAAAATATACTCTCTCTCTTTTTTTTTTTTTTTTTTGGCTAATTTTAAAAAAAATGCATACATTTACTTCGAATATATTTATTATTGTTTTTTCAACATTAAAAACATGAGGCCCTTAACTTAATATAAAACAGAACTTTCGGCCTATAATATCATATGAGTTTAACATGCCTTTTGTAAGAGATCACAAATAAAAGAGAAGTCTATTGCTTGAGATTTCTCCTGATGTATTTTTCCAACAGCAAGATGACGCAGTTTTTTAAAGCATGAAAACTTAAGTTAGTTTTTAACTCGGTGTTTTAAAAATTCATGTTTTAGTAAATTATAAAATTTAATTAACTACATTCCACAGGAAGAAACAAAACAGAGTAATAAACATTTATGCAATCACATAGCGCCGAGAGTTTGAGCAAATTAAATACATTCATTTGAGAAGACATATCTTCTTTTGTTTATTTGTACTCTAAATTTCTTTTTTCCTCGAAAAAAGTGATATTAAATCTGCAACTTTCCAAGCTTTTCTTTTCTTTGTGAGTCGTTAAGTCCGCGAGAAAGATACCTCTGTTTTTAATTAAGTTTTTTTAAATTATTAAATAACACTTTACAACGTTATCTAAATATATGTAAGTAACGAATTTATTTGTTAACTTTCCTTAAAATTTTAATACTTAAAGTTAAACTACACACACACAGGAATTTTGTATTCTTAATCTCTATGATTCTGTAAAACATATTCATTGTACAAGAAACATACATAATTTAATTCGATAAGTTTAAGCACAAAAATAAAGAAGTGCATTTATTTAGTTACATTATTCATACTTGTTTTAGGCTTGTTTAAATTTTCTTACATCATAAACATCTGATAGAATAAAAAAAATGGCCATCTTTCCGACCCTTGTTCGATTAATTGGATCACTATAATTGAAAAAATTTCAAACAACCCATAGCTTCCTGTAGATATTTTTTGATTTGAAAGATGCCTCAGAAGGTGTTAATTTTATCTCGAGGACTGAAAATATAAACAACTTTCAAATAGGTATATATCTTTGAAGTTAAAATTAAAAAATTTGAATCTTTTACATATTTTTTGTAAGGGAAATAAAATTTTAAAGAAGTACATAATGCTTAAAATATAATCATAATGCTAAATATTATAAGCATATGAAAATAAGAAACATTTCCATAATAAATATTAAATAGCTTTTATGTTGCATGGGCTATTTTCTAAAATAATACCCTTTGATTTACACAATTTTACAGAATTATAAAATTTATCATACTCTTTAAACCCTACCAAATTTTAGTATTAGATACCTTTCGTATTTCAAAATATTTGAAAATTTTAAAAAATTTATAAAAGTGCATTCAGTTTTTATTCTTTTAAAAAATATAATGTATTATTTTATTTATATAAAAATAGCTAAAGTGTAATAAGGATACATTTAACTTTTATTAACAACTAATTGCTAGTAATTCAAGCTACTGTAACATAGTGACTAAGTAGCGTTTTTAGTCACACAGCAAGACATTAAAAGCATTTACTACGTTCATATTTTACGTCAACCTAATTTGGATTCAAGCAATCTAAAGTAAATTGTAGACTAATTAGTTCCTTGTTGGCTCGTAAGAATAACAAAGTACAGTCCGTGTTAAATTGGCTTCACTGTTACCTAACCGTTGTGAAACCGTCGGGTAGTAGCTTCTCGGGAGGGTGTTGGCTCTACGCTGATTCTCCGCATCGCAGAATGCTCCAGAAGACTCCACTCGTTCTCACCATCACGATCCGGCCAACACATGAAGAGCCTTTCCTTACATGTCAGCTCTTGTCTCACATCCGAACTCGATCTCTGATCCTCGATATCCTCTCGATCTCTAGTCTCTGCTATCCGATCTCCTATCTAACCAAAAGAAAAAAAATGACCATTTTAAACTCCAGGGTAGGGACCACTACAAGCTCCTCTTCACCTTTGATTTACATGTCCCCCAAAGTCTGCACACGACCCTCAGACTCATTAGCGTCCTATTAGTGTTGAACTCAGAATTGCTCTCCCTAGTCCTTTTTAAATACACTGGGGCCAGAATTCTCGTTCGACATCTGGACACTTGGTCCATCACGAGGTCATTGTTTCTTGAAGTTTTTTTCCGGTCATTCTCCAAGGTATCAGACATGCCTCGTCAATTGTCACCCAGGGGGGTGTTCTTTTATGTCTATTTGGACTTCCAGTCATAGTGTCGTGGCGGAACCGAGGCCAAACAATAGACAATGACTTCAAAGCCACATGCACTGTCTCTGAGCCACCTGCTCTGATCTATAAAACTTGACATGAATAGAAGGGTGGGGGTCGTATCAAAGCGCAGTCGTTACACTACTATGTTAAAAATATCATGCGTGGTGTAAAACCTAATTAATATTTCTTACAGGAATGTTTCTTATTTCCATATGCTTATAATTTTTAAATCAGGATTATATTTAGAAATTTTACCCTTTTTGAGGCCCTATTCCTTTATAAACAATGTGTAAAAATTCGAATTATTAAATTTTAATTTCAAAAAATTATATACCTTTGAAAATTGTTTATATTTTTAGCCCTCGAGACAAAGTTAACACTCTTGAGAAATGTTAAAAAAGGAAACCGCAAACATAGTTTAAAAAAGTTTAATAATAATTGCCTTTTGCAAATACTAGTTAGTTTGCATAGAAAAAAAACATACCATGTATTGTACATATCATGTCAGAATGTAATTAATACATAGAAAAGATTATTAATTTATATTTGAATCAGTAAAGTAACTTATAACTCAACATATACATTCCATTATGTTTATAAAAAGCATATGTTTGCAATTTTATCCTTTATTAAAATAAGATTTCCGAATACTTGTTTTCAACTTCTTTCATAAAAATTGTCTTACAAGTATCAGTTTTGTAAACATTTGTTCTTCGTTTAGTTTTTAAAAAGGAAAAGAAATAAAGTGTAAACACTCATTTGGAATATTTAAGCTCTCTTGGAGACTAATTGGCAATCTAGTAAGCCAAAATGTAGTTCAGCTAGAAAAATACCGTTTCAATATGTATTAGTTAAATAACTGAATATATTCTCGGCCATATTTTCAAAAACTGCCTTTATCCAGAAGAAAAATTACTCCAAACATTCTAATTTTTTAATTTTTTTTCATTTAATTCATATTGTTCATTGCATGTTATTAAGATGCCACAAATGACCAATTAAATACAGTTGGATTGAAAATGAACATTATTTTTAAAAACGTTGTGGAATTTTGAAAATCAATGTCTCTGAAACGTGAAAAATGTAACAAATCTATTTTTTAATCTTATATTGATAAAGTATATTTAAAAATATTTGCTTAAGAATGAAATTAAAATTAAATAATTTTTGGAAATTTAAGAAAAGATTGTGGAATTAATTTTATCTCATCAATGATTTTTTTCTAAACTGTTTGAATCAGTACGAATTACACATAGGACATTATTTTAATATAGAAATAAGTATCTCTACCGTAGCAGATAGACATTTAGCATTTACCATGTTAGACATTTCAGTATTTAGAAATAAAAGTAAAAGTCTATTTCTTCCACCAATGTTGAAGATAATTTAGATGGGAATTTGTTTTCTTTTGTAAAATTATCAAATGATGATAACGTTCTATAAAATTTAAAACAAATCCTTAACCCTTCAATTTTATAATGAAACAGTTCAGTTAAGCATTTCCAAATAAATTCCTCATTAAAATGTAGATCTTTTAGTGCATTGACTTTATTTTTGCTCGTCCTTTCTTAAACTGTAATACATAAATAATTAATATTATAAACTGATGGCAGAACTGGCAATATGGTTATCTTACATTCTTCTAAACAAGCGTTGTAATTTTAAGTATGTATTTGATGAATATCAACATAATTTTATTTCAAGAGACATAAAATGTTATTGACTTATATAGCTGTAACTGTTTTGTACTGTAATGTTAAATATATCAGTAATTTTTAAAAGTTAAATGAAAAAAAATATTTAAAAACATAATTATATTACAAATATGTATTCTTTTTAAAATATCAATGTAATGGAGAAAAAAAAATGTTTGGGATTATTCTTTTACAATAGGAAATTTTTTACCTAAATTTATATTAAAATTTATAAAATTTCATGAATTTATTTTACTAGTAATATTGTTAAATTTATTATTTGCTTAAAATAAATAGAATAGCATCATTTATTTACTTATTATTTATGCGTATACGTACAGAACAGTAAAATTTCAAAAAAAGTATGGATTTTTCATAAATTTATTCTAATATGTAAGTCACAGTTGTAAAAAGTAAGAAATTTTTCTTTGAAGTGGACATGTCAAAGCGTAACTTTTATACCAAGTTGCATATTCAAGGGATCATCTACAATATGGATAAATATAATGATAATAAGCCCATAACACTATTTGAATAATATATATTTTACAGCCATTAATATTTTATGAATTAAATTCAACTTAATGGCATAATAAGTATATATTAATTGTACTGATTCAAAATTATATATTAAAATAAGAAAACTACATTGAAAAAATTAAATGGTTGAAGAAAACTGCAAAGTTCAATGTTAATAATATGCAGTTGTGCGGAAATCAATGCATTCGAATTCTTAAAATTTTCATTACTGTTATTTAAAATACGTATTATCTTATATGTATTACGATATTTGTTTATGCAATTCTAATCCTTAAATTACACACCACAGAGATGAATATATTTAATATGTGTTTTATTTCCAAAGCTCTGTAATCAAATGTTCAATCCAAATATTCGAATAAACATTTGAATTTTCTGCGTTAAGAAAAATTACGAATTTACATTTTTAAGAAATGTTTTCAAGTTATATTTTGTCTGTTTTACTGTGTAACGTTATTCCAATTTCTTTTCACAATTTTATTCGCATTGATATTTAGTACAGATGAAAAAACTCAAATTTATATTTACAAAGTTAAATTGGATCGTTTTATTTTTCTGAACTGTGATTAAATATTTTGTTCAAATTGAAGAATTATTTTGATTTGAACATCTAAAAGTAAAATAGAATGCAGATAAACAGTCGTACATTAGAAATGCTCAGCTTTGCTTTAAATATTGAAATTCATCTCACATGTGTAAATAAAATAAGAATTTAAAAAATAAAAAACTGTTTGAAATACAAGCAAAATATTTTATATGCAAATATTTTAAATTTTATGAAATTTTTCTGAGAAAATGGAAGGTTTGGAAGAGAAATGTCTAAATACAAGTACATTGATAGCTTAAAATGTATTTAAATTCTGATGTATTTCATTTCTTTCATTATGAGAATCAAATACTTTATGATTTTCTTAAGATTGAAAATACTTTAAGGTACACGTTTTTTATTGAGATATGGAGGAAGAAATTTCGATAACAGTAATGCACTTTATATTTTTATGTGAAAATGTTATACATTATAAAAAGACACATTTAAGATTATTTCCTCTGAAACGTTTCCTGAGTATTTACTATCACAATTCCCTATATTTTGGATTTATTTTGCTCAGTAAAGGTTAAAAATGCATATATGTAGAAGTTAATTCTATCAAAAAAAAAAAAAGGAAATTTTTCATCCACTTAATAAATCTAGTAATAATATATATGAAACTGAAATTATTAGCCAAAATTAAAAATGCACAATTGCAGCATGAATATTTCGAGAATTTTCATCATTCCAAAAAACAAATTACTAAAGTTGCAAAGAAAATTACTTTAATATACTGTTTCAAAAAAATATTTATAAATTAATAAAATATATATGTAAATAAATTAAAATTAAATTTATTGGAACCATATTATTAATAAAAATATCAGCAAATTTATCTTTTTGACGAAAAAGGATATTTTAATATATATGTATTAAAAATGTTCCTTTTTAAATTCCTAGTATTAGTTCACTCTCTCCCTATATATATCTTGTTTAAATTTTCAGTCGTTAAATAAAATAATTTTTATTCATCCACTGAAGTACAAATACATTTTTTTAAACCTGTAGTGGATGGCACTTGATGAAAATACAGCTTTTTCAAATATTAATTCATTCATTAAATTTTATTTTTATTCTGCATTATTTGTGATGAAATTAGAACTAAAACGAACAGATGATGCCAATAAGCTTTTCTAACGGATATTTTCTTGACTTCAAACATATATTTCTTAAACTTGTAGTGGATGACACTTGATGTTGATACAGTTTTTCTTTTTCAAGTATTATCGCATTAATTAAATTTTATTATCTAAAATAAAACTTTCTTTGTTCACCTAAGTAGTAACTGACTTTATTTATTTATTAATTTTATACTACTTATTTATATCTAAGTTTAATCCAGAATTAGTTTTATCAAAGTTCTACTAATTCGTGTCAAAATTAAATTTATGAAATATTTTTTTTAAAATTTTACTAATTCGTGGCAAAATTAAATTTTTGAATTAAATACCGAAATATGCATCAAGTTTGTAATTAGTATTCATTACTTTCAATTTTGCCTATATTAATATATATTTTATAGCTGCGAATAGCCTGCAATTGTGGTTATATTACTTAATTAACGATTTTAATTAACTCTACATGAATCAAAGACATTTGATAAACAACAAGTAGCTCCATAAACATTTTAATTATTTATTTAAATATTAATTTAAGAACGTTTACGTATGCAAAATATAGAACCTATTCTCTTAATCAGTTCAAGATCATGATCACATGTATGTGATCAATACAGGAAACACAGTATTATATGTGAGATTTCATTTCCTTCGTTATGAGACCCATAATCACACCGGTGTGATCAAAATTCGGAACTTATGGAATTTGGAATGATTAAAAACTATAAATTCTAGCGTATTTCAAGGTATCCGACTACGTTCGGAACCATGATTTTAAAAAAAGCACATAAATGGATAGTTTTCATGATATTTAGTGTCACTTAGATTAGAATACATGTATACAATTGTTTTAAGGACATTATGACAAAAAAATTTATTTAAATACAATATTTTGGCAAAAAATTAACTTAGATTAACCTTTTTTCCAAATGTTCTCCTTTTGTAAAAAAGGCTTCTATTGTATTAATATTGTGCCTGTATATAGCTCAGACCTCTGTACAGAGGTTCAACTATGATTTTTGAAAAACTCAAATTATTTTCAGAGTTACAAGCATTTCAATTAATTATCGGCGTATTTTCTTAAAATTTTTCCGTTCTGTTTTCGTAAAACATGGATAAACTGACTTCCCAGTTATGCATTTCAAAACTTCTAGTTGAGCCTCTGTAGAGAGGTCTGAGCTGAATACAGGCAAAATCTTAATACAATAGAAGCATTTTGTACAAAAGGAGAACATTTGGAAAAAAGGTTATTCTAAGTTAATTTTTTGCCAAAATATCGAATTTAAATATTTTTTTTGTCATAATGTCCTTAAAACAATTTTATACATGTATTCTACTCTAAGTGACACTAAATATCATAAATATTATCCATTTACGTGCTTTTGCAAAATCACGGTTCCGAACGTAGTCGGATACCTTAAGTCAGTAATGGTATAATATGAATTTTTAAATGGAGTTATGATTAATAGGAAAAATTGCCCGGTCCTGAAGAAATTAAAGAAAATTATCAAAAATATATTTTTTGCTTTTAAAATTAATATCGAAAAAAATATTACGGGATTTCACAGAAACAACATTTGACCTCCACATCTAAATAATCTCATTTCAGTGGCAAGTTATGACTCAATTTATGATATAAACATGATGTAACTAGTCCAATTGATGAGTTTAAGCCATGTAGCATTTCAAAATTTAAAAAAATAACTTTTTTAAATTTTTCCGGTTAATTTTAATAACATGAGAAGTTGTTTTACTAATTTTGAAAATGTCTTAGTGCTGTTTATTCTTATTTTACTTGTATATTGCGGATATTTGTCATCTTTTAATCTAAAAGATGTAACTTGATATTAATTACTTAATCTGCCTTTTTAATTTAATGGTTTAAACTATTTTTTGTAGAATAAGTCAAAAATATATATTAATTTTATTATTTATATGCAAGATATAAAAGGTAATTAGTTTTATTGGTTCTAAAATCATATTTCTTCAGGGGTGTCATACAATGTTCCATCTTGCGATTCTTTTCAAGTCTTCATAGAATTTAAACTCAACAATACAATATTTTGTGATACATTATAAAACATCCATTTAAGGCCAAGCTCTACTTGTACATGTAAAGGTTTTCATAGAAATTTGAATTTTTTTTTAATACTAATTTGAAATCTTTAGCGTATGCAAAATAAAGAGTCCATTCTGTTAAGCGTATGAACAATTAGCAAAATAAACTCTTTTTATCCTTTTAAAATTAATTTGATAAAAAAATACTTTGAAAGAAGAATTGAAATTTTCTATTCATGGATTTTTATTAAGAAAACAGAGGTTTTGATATTTATCAACATAGCCTCATCAAATTACTGCTTAAAAATGCATGAAAATCAGGATGTTACTGATTATCGGATAGATGGCTGAAAAATTTATGTATTCTTACTTCAATGTTTGTAACTGGGGTGAAATTACTAATTAGTGGATTTTATTTTGGAATTTGATGAATTATTTCACTTCAAAAATATGCATTGAAACCGTAAAGAGGTTCCAAAAGCATTTTTAATAAGGAGTAATGAAGCTTGAAACTCTATTTCAAAAATGAATAAATCACTTTTTCTTCAAAGGCTGCAGCAATTGCAAAAGAAAATAAATTTTTAGAGCCTTCCCAAACAAATAAAACTAAAATTTTCAATAATAAAGAGTACAAAGGAATATAAGATTACACAAAAAACAGACGCCATTTAAAATCATCAACAGAAGAGAATTTTTTTTTAAAGGAAACATTTAGAAAACAGCTGCTTATGCAGGTTACATTGTAACATACAATACCACAAAAAGTAATAAGGCATTTGTTAAACAGTTAAAGATCAGAATAGTGGTGTTTTATTTCAGTAGAAGAGAAAAAGAAATTTATAACCGCAAGTATATCTAAAAACCAGTAATATAAAAAAATAATAAGTAAATTTCTAATTAGGCCAACAAAGAATTTTTTAATTATTAGTTATTTAATTTTAATTAAATAGCTATAAATATTTATATACATATGACAGAATCACAATATTAAGTAACAAAATAAAAAGTGATTTTCCTTGTAATTTTCAATTTTTCTCTATATACATGGTGTTGGACTATTTTTGTTTTGGTTTGTTACTATTTATTCTCTAACTAAATTTTTGTTCTAATAAAACAGTAATATAGTGAAATTTTTAAAGTCAATTCCTACATAGGTCAATAAAGAAATATTTTACTTAAGTTAATTTTTATTAAATAATTACGATTAATATAAATATGTATATACATGATAGAATAATATTAAGAGGTAATTAATTTTAACTGATTTTAATTCAACTATATCGCATTGACTCCCAAAACAATAATGTATATAAGATTGCAGCTCAAATTAGCGTTTTAAAATGTGAGAACACCTTTCAAGTTTTGACGCAATTATCCAAAATATTAGCCAAATGTCACCAAAAATGATGCCAACGGGGCTGTAATTGAAATTGTTTGAATAATCAGTTTTAATCAATTATTTTATTAGTTATAATTAAATTATCGTATTGTCATCTAAAATAATCGTACATATAAAATTTCAGTGCAATTGAGAGCTTTAAAATGTATTTTATTAACGATTGAAAATTTGAACAAGATATATGTAGGGAGATTGTGAACTAATAGTAGAAATTCAAAAAAGAAATCACATTCTCCGAAATTAGTCCTTCCTAGGTGGGATTCGAATCCACGATCTTTGGATTAGAAATCGAACACGCTATCCCTTGCTCTACATGGAAACAACGAATGATTTTCTTTTTTATGTATTCTGTTGGACTATTGTTTTTATTTGAGAGTGAAATATTATTAGGATTTGAAAAAATACAAGAGTCTAGAAGTTAGAAATAGAAATATGACAGTGAGTTTGCATAAATTGGTTACTTTACAATTTTCCCCAATACTTCAGATGAAATCAAAGATATAAATAGCGTTATCTAGCTAGTATGATTTAGAAGATTTTGAACACATTTTTTGCTGAAGAGTTGAAATACACATTTACAGACAGAAAAAAAAACAAGATTTAATATTTTTCAGAAATTTCTAGAAAGGCTTTTAATATTAAATGTACTTTGAATATTGTAATATTGAATATTGAAAGAAATCACTACTGTGATCACTAGAACAAAAAGTGTAATTGTGGAAAAATATTTTTATTTTTGATTTTTATTCAAAAGTAAACCAGGAATAATATTTTTCACTTTGCACTATAACCAGATTGCATCTATATTTTCCTGCTATACACACACAAAGCATATCGTAATCTATATTCCAGTGTCCAAAGGGAATACTTATATTTACACTAATGTAAAATGCTGGAACGTACACGTACAAAAACAAATAGTATATGATTAGGTAATACTTTCGAGAATAAATACATTTTTATTTAACAAAAATAAGAATATTTCCGTCATTTTGGAATAAAAGAAAATGATATATTTGGGTTTATTCCATCCAGAATCTATTAACTCTGTTATTTAAGAGAACAGTTTAGTGGTTCTTGATATTTGACCAACCACTCTGCGTTTGGGTCAACCATTCTTACCCTAATGGACTTGCATCCCTGGAGAGGTCCAAACACGCGGAATGGTTATTTTTCTACTGTAAGAAAATATTCTGAGGAGTTGTGTAACAAGGGACATAAATGCTTGGGAAAATAATTGGCTAATATATTATCTGATAAATAATTCACACAAGTTGTATGGTAGATTCAATAATGACTAAATTAAGTGATTTTCCATAGTCCTTTAGTAGAAAATATATGAAATATACTGGAAATTAAAATTTGATTTGCAAAAAAATTTATCAACAACAATATAAAATACTCATAAATAGCTCAATTTTATAAGCTTGAATAATCAAATATGGATTAAACCTCTTATTTCAATAAAATTACATCTACATACATATATTGAGAAAAAAACAACTCATCACGAGAACTCACAAAAAATATTAAAGGAACAGACTTAAAATCTGATAAGAATGTTTCTTGATGATTAGAGATTCGCTAAAAATTAGTTTTTTGAGGATTTAGTCTCCCGAAGGCAGTTGCGAGGATTTACGAGAATGTTAGATTAAAACATTCCCATTTTTGAACTCTATTAGACCTACATACTTGAAATTCAGCAAGTGTGTTTACTTTTATGAGAAAAGATCTGAAAAAACGGATTTTGTGGAAATTAATTCTCAAGAGTAAATCCGTTGTAAATTGAACACAGTTTCCATTTTTGAACTATTAGACTCAAAGACATGAAATATAGAAAACATGTTTTTGTTGTTGAGCGGACATACGCTAAAAACGGATTTGGTTAAAATCGACATTCAAGGAAAATTACGGAAATGTTATAGATAAAATCACTTCTTGCGAACCAATAAATCTATTGGCATGAAATTTGGCAAGCAAGAACCTTTTGTTGAGTCGAGTTTCGCTGAGAACGGGCTTTGTGGAAATCAACTGTCAACGTGGTTTACGAGGAGGTTACATAATTGTTACAGACAAAAATTTTCATGTTTGAATTATCAGACATACAAACTTGAAATTTAGTAATTATGCTTCCTTGGTTGAGGAAAACTCTACTAAAAATGGGTTTTGAAGAAATTGATTACCAAGAAGGGGTTACGGTTGCATTGTGGATAATATATAATTCCATTTCACGTATACTAACATTAAATTTGATGGGCATGTTTATTTTGTTGAAAAGATATTCGCTAGAAGCTCAGTGACTTGTGACGGGCTCGCGCGTCTTCTCATTAACATGTCCTTTGGGTTCTTTTGGTGCCAAGATTAATGGCAACTCTTTTCCAACCAAAACCCAAGGAGTGAAACGTGAAGGAAAGATGCAAATTAGGTAGCTTTTAAATATCAGAAGTTTCAGAAAGTGGGATGGCAATTGGGCGAATGTTATGTTAGAGATAGATACAATCGTGAAGTGACAGCCAACTGAGGTTATACTGAAAATAGAGCCATTAGGTCAAGGTGCATACCATTGCACTCGAGTAAAGACACATCTTCCTTAGTATCGGATCAACGATTGGATTAAGGTAGGATTGACTATTCAATATTAGGACTTGCGATATTATTGGAATAGAGATTAGGACGGTTAGATATTGATAGTGGTTTGAGATACGCTGTTTAGGTATTACTTGTATTGTGTGTTTGTTCATCGTAGATTCTCTGATATATATAATTATTATCTAATCTGTTAGAGGTTTAAGTTTAAGGTCTTAATAAAGTCATATTAAGATCATGGAAATTTTTCTAGTTCTTCATTTATTCTTACACCTCTAGCTGACGCAGATAATCCAGGAGAAAGGCACCCGAGTGGGGTATTTTCACAGAATGAGTGGCGGTGTATCGCGCTTCCATGACACAGGTCCGGGTTTCAAATCCCGTGTTGGGCAAGGACAACTCAGCCTTTCATCACTTCAGTGGGTGAATAAATGAGTACCAAGCTTACATGGGAACTGAACGCTGGGAAGTTTCTCGTCAGATTGACCACTTGACTGAAACATCTACACATGCACCTCAGTGCTTAAGGTCACGTAAATTGAGATAGGTAAATTACGCCTTGGCCCTCATGGGCTGTTGCGCCACTGAATTCAGTTCAGATATTTGCTAAAATTTCTTTCCGTGGCAATCAACTCTGGACAGAGGTATAATGGTGTAAAACATAATTATACTCCCATTTTAGAAATCCATATTATATCCTTTTTTTATTCAAGAGGAAAAAGTCTATAACAATGTTTTTAGTACAATTGAAAACTTACTGCTATGATTTCGAAAAAAATAATTTGAAAACAACATATGGTAATATAAAGAAATGAAATATCCAGTTAAGTGGACGGATAATGGCTAGTCTCCCAATATATCACTGACTAATAGCAATTCGTTCCTTGCCATTGTTACAGCTCCAATAAAAGAATATTAAATTTTTCACAAAAGTGATTGGTATGGACTGGAATAACATAATGATCACATATTTAAGAACTGTTGCCGAATGATTAATAAATTATGAGTGGTGGTGTGGAGCCAATAACGGAAAAGCTGCATTGTTCAGCATTTCGGCGATATAACGTCCTGAAATGTTCAGACAGTGCTTAGATCTTTTATTATACAAGATTCTTACTAATGTGTTATTGAATTAGGTCTCATACATTCAATGGTATAATGCCTTATGTTGTAAACTATTCCTTGGAAAAGAGTTTTCTCCAAATAGTGTGCGAGTAATGAGATGTGAAACAGACGAATGTTTTGAAAAATGTGTAACAGCTGTTCTGTAATTGTTAGACTATCTTGTTTGTTGAGTCTAGACGGTATTCCCATTTTAACAAATTCATTTCTATTCAGATTTTCCAATTCAAGTACTTTTTTTTTCGTTTTGACTGCAGTTTTATCCTTTTTTTATATTCGAAGAGTCTTAAGATATACATTTCATTTCAAATGAGATTTCAAAAATTGATTTGACGTATTACCAGTTAAAAAATTCAAGCTTTCGCATAACTTCAAATAGTTTTAATATTTGTTCAAGTTTATTAAATTACATTCCTTCTCACTAATAAATAATTACATTAAAATTATTGAAATTACAATATATGATTTGAGAAACGTGCCAAAAAATGTAATCTTAAACTTACAAAGTGATTAAAGTGTTTGCTTAAAGAATATAAACAATCTCAGAGAAAAATCGAACTAATAAAAAGACAATAGAGCTGTGTTTTGGTATTACTTGATTAAATGTAGTTAATTAATTGAACTTTTTTTAATTCATTACACACACATGCAAATTAGTTTAATTACATAAAATACGCAATAAACAGCAAAATTTTCGAAACAAGCACAAAAAGTAAATCCCATTTTTAAAAATCTTCACATACATTGAAAATTATGAGTTTATTT
>BMAV01010878.1:0-10691 GCA_019973955.1 Trichonephila inaurata madagascariensis | reverse complement strand
CTTAGAATTGCATACCAACTAACAAATCCAACATTCAACATTAATTGATTCACTAGTTTTAATCATTATGTCACCTTTCATTAAATCGATAGTTATGACTTTGTACACTTGACTGCAACACGTGAAACACTTTGCTAAAACAACATTAATATGAAAATATTTGAAAGCAATATGTAATATAGAGTAATTGATCAAGATATGCTCCATTATCGAGTAAAATGTTTAAACTAGAGAAATATAATAATTAGTAAAAAGGGAAAAATGTACAAAAGTCTAAATTTCATAGAGCTTAAAAATGAGCGAAGACAAAGATACAAAGTAAACCTCAATGTAATGTTCATCTTTAGTGTAGTTTGTGGAGAATAAAACTGAATAAACTGAATAAAGAGAAAACTATAAAAGTTTTAAATGCAGGTTAAACTTAAATCTAGCTTATTTGGTTAAAATTATTAAAATTTCTTATGTACTGAGCAGTAAATATATTTATTTTTTGTGTGAACAGAGAGATTTTCAATCCTTAATAAAATACTTTTTATTCATCCATTCAAGCTAGAATACGTTTTTTTAAAACTTTTAGAGTATGACACTTCATGTTAATACATTATTTCTCTACAAACATTTATTCATTAATTCTATTCATTTGATGAATAAATATTAATTACCAAAAATAATCTTTGTTCAACACGATGTATAAAAAAGAAGCTGCTCGCTCTGTCCCTGTAGCTGAATGGTTAGTACGTTGGACATCCAAATCAAATGTCGTGCCTTCGAATTCCATCAGGGGTGGTCTAATTTCTGAGATTGTAACATCTTCTTACTATTATACTTTTCAAGATTAATATATTTATTTAATTAATAAATAATAACACAAAAAATAGTCCAACACCCTATATAGAAAGGACACAGTAAAATTGCAGGGTTTTCTAATTTGGCACTGAATATTGTGTAATTCTGTCATATATATTAATGTTATTGTAATTATTTAATAAAACACTATTAAAAAAGAAAAAAATATGTTTGTTGATCTAAGTAAAAAATGATTTCAAAATGATTTTTTTATATTATTTGTTTATTTATTTTTTTTAAGAGAGATAACATAAAAAATTATTAAAATAGCACGTGAGATTTAAAGAAATAGAGAAAAGTGTATACACTAAACATGCAACTCAATTCTTATGTGGTGTTTTTTTACTGCAGTTTTCTTTTAGAATAGAATGCTTAAAAGTTTTTAGACATTTCAAATTACTTATTACTTAGAATAATTAATTTTTGCTGCATTACAGAGGTTAATACAAAAATAAATACTTACATCGAATGATTTTAAGGGATATGTATTAAAAAGCCAACTTATAAATGCATAAGGATTAGACAATCCAACATTCAACAATTATTTTGATTCAATATTTTTAATCATTATGTCCATATTCATTAAATTACAAAATAAGAGTTTGTACAATTTAGCTGCAACACGTAAAAAACTTTGTCAAAACAACAATTATATGTAAGTATTTGAAAGCAACATATAATATCGGGTTATTGACCAGGATATGCCAGTATAGAGGTAAATGTTTAAACTAGAGAAATATAATAATTAGTATAAATGGGAAAAATGTACAAAAGTCTAATATTCAAAGAGCTCAAAAATGAGCGAAGGCCGAGATATGAAGTAAACTTCATTGTAATACTCTTATTTAGTGTAGTTTGTGGTAGCCGAGACGTTAAAAAGAGCTGATTATTACAGTGTGGGCTTTGATTTCGAATCCTGTATTCTCGTTTGGCCAATGATGAAATGTTTACTTTCCCATCCGACTGTGTGGATGAAGATGAATAATATCTGATTCCACAAGCACTATTTCAAATGTTTTTTATGAGATAAATATGGTTAGAATTTGCAATATTTAAAATTAAAAAAATAGCAAGTATACAATTTATTAAGTATACATACATATATATATACATCTGTATTAATAATCTTGTTGGAAAAGAAAAAAAAATAATGAAGCACATTCCTCGCTTTGTATATATTTTTTTCCTTTATAAATAACAAAACATTTAAAAGAAAAAAAACTGAAGAAAGAGAAAAACTATAAAATGTTCGATGCAGGACAAACATAAATCTAGCTTATTTGGCTTAAATTATTAAAATTTATTATGTACATAGCAGTTATTATATACATATATATATATCTTGTGTGTACAGAGAAATTTTCAATCCTTAAAAAAATAATTTTTATTCATCCATTCAAGCTCCAATACAATTTTTTTTAAACTTTTAGTGTATGACACTTCATGTTAATACATTATCTCTACAAACATTTATTCATTAATTCTATTCATTTGATGAATAAATAGTAATAACATAAAATAATAATAGTTTAACGCGATGTATAAAAAAGAATATGCTCGCTGTGTCCGTGTAGCTCGATGGTTAGTGCGGTTGACATCCAAACTAAAGTTCGTGCCTTCAAATTCCATCAGGGGTGGTCTAATTTCTGAGATTGTATATCATCTATTTACTATTATATTTTTCAAGATTAATTTATTTATTTAATGAATAAATAATAGCAAAAAAATAGTCCAACACCCTATATAGAAAGAAAAATGTAAAATTGCAGGGCTTTCTAATTTGGCACTGAATATTGTTAATCTGTCATATATATTAATGTTTATTGTAATTATTTAATGAAACATTATTAAAAAAGAAAAAAAAATATGTTTGTTGACCTAAGTAAGAAATGTCTTATCAATTATTTTTTTTATATTACTTGATTATTTATTTTTTTTAAGATAACATACAAAAATTCTTAAAATAGCACATGAGATTTAAAGAAATAGAGAAAAGTGTATACTCAAAACATGCAACTCAAATCATATATGGTGTTTTTTTTAATGCAGTTTTATTTTAGAATAGAATTCTTAAAATTTTTTAAGCCTTTCAAATTATTTATTAGTTGGAATAATTAATTTTTGCTGCATTACAGATTTTAATACAAAAATAAATACTTACAGTGAAATATTTTAAGGGATATGTATTGTAAAGATATTTTAGAAATGCATAAGGCTTAGACAATCTAACATTCAACATTAATTTGTGATTCAATAGTTTTAATCATTATGTCCACATTCATTAAATTACAAAATATGAGTTTGTACAATTTAGCTGCAACACGTAAAAATCTTTGTCAAAACAACAATTATATGTAAATATTTTAAAGCAAAATGTAATATCGGTTTATTGACCCAGATATGTTATTATCGAGGTTAATGTTTAAACTAGAGAAAAATAATAATTAGTATAAAGGAAAATTGTGCAAAAGTGTAAAATTCAGAGAGCTCAAAAATGAGCGAAGGCCAAGATACGAAGTAAACTTCATTGTAATGCTCATCTTTAGTGTAGTTTGTGGTAGCCGAGAGGTTAAACGTGGGGTTTATTACAATGTGGGCTTTGAGTTCAAATCCTGTCTTCTCGATTGGCCAATGATGAAATGATTGCTGTTCACATCCGACTGTGTGGATGAAGATGAATAATATCTGAGGCCACAAACAGTATTACAAATACTCTTTTATGGGTAAAAATATAGTTAGTATTTCTACTATATAAAATTTAAAAAAGCAAGTATACAATTTATTAAGTAGACATTCATACATATATATACATCTGTATTAATAATCTTGTTGGATAAAAAAAAAACATTAATGAAGCACATTCCTCGCTTGTATATATAATTTTCCTTTATAAAATAACAAAACATTTAAAAGAAAAAAAAACTGAAGAAAGAGAAAAACTATAAAATGTTCGATGCAGGTTAAACATAAATCTAGCTTATTTGGCTTAAATTATTAAAATTTATTATGTACATAGCAGTAATTATATTAATATATAATATATCTTGAGTGTACAGAGAGATTTTCAATCCTTAAAAAAATAATTTTTATTCATCCATTCAAGCTCCAATACATTTTTTTTAAAACTTTTAGTGTATGACACATCATGTTAATACATTATTTCTCTACAAACATTTATTCATTAATTCTATTTATTTGATGAATACATAGTAATAACAAAAAAAATAATAAAGATCAAAACGAAGTATAAAAAAGAATTTGCTCAATGTGTTCCTGTAGCTCGATGGTTAGTGCGTTGGACATCGAAACCAAAGTTCGTGCCTTCAAATTCCATCAGGGGTGGTCTAATTTCTGAGATAGTAATATCTTATTACTATTACATTTTTCAAGAGTAATTTATTTCTTTAATGAACAAATAATAACAGAAAAAATAGTCCAACACCCTATATAGAAAGAAAAATGTAAAATTGCAGTGTTTTCTAATTCGGCACTGAATATTGCTATTCTGTCATATATATTAATGTTTATTGTAATTATTTAATAAAACATTATTAAAAAAGAAAAAAAATATGTTTGTTGACCTAAGTAAGAAATGACTTCAAAATTATTTTTTTTATATTACTTGTTTATTTATTTTTTTTTAGATAACATACAAAAATTCTTCAAAAAAGCACTTGAAATTTAAAGAAATAGAGAAAAGTATACGCAAAACATGCAACTATATTCTTAGGTGGTGTTTTCTTATAATGCAGTTTTCTTTTAGAATAGAATTCTTAAAAGTTTTTAAATATTTGAAATTATTTATTACTTAGAGTAATTAATTTTTGCTACATTACAGAGGTTAATACAAAAATAAATATTTACAGTGAATCATTTTTAAGGGATATGTATTGTAAAGCCAACTTAGAAATGCATAAGGATTAGACAATCCAACATTCAACATTAAATGTGTGTGTGTGTGATTCAATAGTTTTAATCATTATGTCCACATTCATTAAATTACAAGTTATGAGTTTGTACAATTTAGCTGCAACACGTAAAAAAATTTTAACAAAACAAGAATTATATGTAAATATTTGGAAGCAGTATGTAATATCGGGTTATTGACCAAGATATGCCATTATCGAGGTAAATGTTTAAACTAGAGAAATATAATAATTAGTATACAGCGGAAAAATGTACAAAAGTCTAAAATTCAGAGAGCTCAAAAATGAGCGAAGGCCGAGATACGAAGTAAACTTCATTGTAATGCTCTTATTTAGTGTAGTTTGTGGTAGCCAAGAGGTTGAAAAGTGGTGTTTATTAAAGTGTATGCTTTGAGTTTGAAACATGTCTTCTGGTTTGGCCAAAGATGAAATGTTTGCATTTCCTATCCGACAGTGTGGATGAAGATGAATAATATCTGAGGCCACAAGCACTATTACAAATACTTTTTATGAGTAAAAATATAGTTAGTATTAATACTATTTATAAAATTTAAGAATGCAAGTATACAATTTATTAAGTATACATACATACATATATATTCCTCTGTATTAATAATCTTGTTGGAAAAGAAAAAAAAATATAATGAAGCATATTCCTCGCTTGTGTATAGTTATTAATTTATAAAATGAAGAAACATTTAAAAGAAAAAAAAAAAAAAGGAAGAAAGAGAAAAACTATAAAATTTTCGATATGCAGGTTAAACATAAATCTAGCTTATTTGGCTTTAATTATTAATATTTCTTATGTACATAGCAGTAATTATATACGTATATATATACCTGGTGTGTACAGAGAGATTTTCAATCCTTAACAAAATACTTTTTTTTCATCCATTCAAGTTCCAATACATTTTTTTTAAACTTTCAGTGTATGACACTTCATGTTAATACATTGTGTGTACAAACATTTATTCATTAATTCTATTTATTTGATGAATAAATAGTAATAACAAAAAATAATAATAGTTTAACACGATTTATAAAAAAGAAGGTACTAACTGTGACCATGTAGCTCGATGGTTAGTGCTTTGGACATCCAAACCAAAGTTCGTGTCTTTAAATTCCATCAGGGATGGTCTAATTTCTGAGATTGTAACATTTAATTACTATTATATTTTTCAAGATTAATTTATTTATTTAATGAATAAATAATAACAGAAAAAATAGTCCACAACATCTTATATAGAAAGAAAAATGTTAAATTGCCGGGTTTTCTAATTTGGCACTGAAAATTGTTATTCTGTCATATATATTAATGTTTATTGTAATTATTTAATAAAAAAATATTAAAAAATAAAAAAATATGTTTGTTGACCTAAGTAAGAAATGACTTCAAAATTATTTTTTTATATTATTTATTTATTTTTTTTAAGATAACATACAAAAATTCTTAAAATAGCACGTGAGATTTAAAGAAATGGAGAAAAGTGTATACTCAAAACATGCAACTCAATTCTTAGGTGGTGTTTTTTTGCTGCAGTTTTATTTTACAATAGAATTCTTAAAATTTTTTAAGCCTTTCAAATTATTTATCAGTTGGAATAAATAATTTTTGCTGCATTACAGAGGTTAATACAAAAATAAATACTTACTGTGAATGATTTTAAGGGATATTTATTGTAAAGCCAACTTATAAATGCATTAGCATTAGAGAATCCAACATTGAACAATTATTTGATTCAATAGTTTTAATCATTATGTCCACATTCATTAAATTACAAAATATGAGTTTGTACAATTTAGCTGCAACACGTAAAAAACTATGTCAAAACGACAATTATATGTAAGTATTTGAAAGAAATATGTGATATCGGGTTATTGACCAAGATATGTGCCATTATAGAGGTAAATATTTAAACTAGAGAATTATAATAATTAGTATAAAGGGGAAAAATATACAAAAGTCTAAAATTCAGAGAGCTCAAAAATGAGCGAAGGCAAAGATACGAAGTAAACTTCATTGTAATGCTCATCTTTAGTGTAGTTTGTGGTAGCCGAGAGGTTAAAAAGTGGGTTTTATTACAGTGTGGGCTTTTAGTTCGATTCCTGTATTCTCGTTTGGACAATGATGAAATGTTTGCTTTTCCTCTCCGACTGTGTGGATGAAGATGAATAATATCTGAGGCCACAAGGACTATTACAAATACTTTTTTATGAGTAAAAATATAGTTAGTAATTTTACTTTTTAAAATTAAAAAAAGCAAGTATACATTTTTTAAGTATACATACATACCTATATATACATCTGTATTAATAATCTTGTTGGAAAAGAAAAAAAATAATGCAGCACATTCCTCGCTTGTGTATAGTTTTACCTTTATAAAATAATGAAACATTTAAAAGAAAAAAAAAACTGAAGAAAGATAAAAACTATAAAATGTTCAATGCAGGTTAAACATAAATCTAGCTTGTTTGTCTTAAATTATTAGAATTTCTTTTGTACATATTAGTAATTATATATATATATATATATCTTGTGTGTTTAGAGAGATTTTCAATCCTTAGAAAAATACTTTTTATTAATCCATTCAAGCTCCAATACATTTTTTTAAACTTTTAGTGTATGACACATCATGTTAATACATTTTCTACAAACATGTATTCATTAATTCTATTTATTTGATGAAGAGATAACTAAAAACAATAATAGTTCAAAACGATGTATAAAAAGAAGGTGCGCACTATGTCCCTGTAGCTCGATGGTTAGTGCGTTGGACATCCAAACCAAAGTTCGTTACTTCAAATTCCAACAGGGGTGGTCTAATTTCTGAGATTGTAACATCTTATTACTATTCTATGTTTCAAGATTAATTTATTTATTTAATGAATAAAATAAATAACAGAAAAAATAGGCCACAACACCCTATATAGAAAGGAAAATGTAAAATTGAAGGGTTTTCTAATTTGGCACTGAATATTGTTATTCTGTAATATATATTAATGTTTATTGTAATTATTTAATAAAACAATATTTAAAAAGAAAAAAAATATGTTTGTTGACCTAAGTAAGAAATGACTTCAAAATTATTTTTTTTTTATGTTATTTATTTATTTATTTATTTTAAGATAACATACAAATATTCTTAAAATAGCACGCGAGATTTAAAGAAATAGAGAAAAATGTATACTCTAAACATGCAACTCAATTCTTATATGGTGTTTCTTTGCAGCAGTTTTCTTTTAGAATAGAATTCTTAAACGTTTTTAAACATTTCAAATTATTTATTACTTAGAATAATTAATTTTTGCTGCATTAAAGAGGTTAATACAAAATTAATATTTATAGTGAATCATTTTAAGTAATATGTATTATAAAGCCAACTTAGAAATGCATAAGGATTAGACAATCTAACATTCAACATTAATTGTGTGTGATTCAATAGTTATAATCATTATGTCCACATTCATTAAATTACAAAATATGAATTTGTACAATTTAGCCGCAACACGTAAAAAAAATTGTTAAAACAACAATTTTATGCAAATAATTGAAAGCAATATGTAATATCGGGTTATTCACCAAGATATGCCATTATCGATGTAAATGTTTAAACTAGAGAAATATAATAATTAGTATAATGGGGAAAAATGTACAAAAGTCTAAAATTCAGAGAGCTCAAAAATGAGCGAAGCCCGAGATACGAAGTAAACTTCATTGTAATGCTAATCTTTAGTGTAGTTTGTGGTAGCCGAGAGGTTAAAAAGAGGGGATTATTACAGTGTGGGCTTTGAGTTCGAATCCTGTATTCTCGTTTGGCCAATGATGAAATGTTTGCTTTTCCTATCCAACTGTGTGGATGAAGATGAATAATATCTGAGGCCACAAGCACTTGTACAAATAATTTTTATGAGTAAAAATATAGTTAGTATTTGTACTATTTAAAATTAAAAAAGCAAGTATACAATTTATTAAGTATACATACATACCTATATATACTTCTGTATGAAAAATCTTGTTGGAAAAGAAAAAAAATTACTGAAGCACATGCCTCGCTTGTGTATAGTTTTTCCTTCATAAAATAACGAAACATTTAAAAGAAAAAAAAACTGAAGAAAGAAAAAAAACTATAAAATTTTCGATGCAGGTTAATCATAAATCTAGCTTATTTGGTTTAAATTATTAAAATTTCTTATGTACATAGCAGTAATTATATACATATATATATATCTTGTGTGTACAGAAAGGTTTTTTCAATCCTTAACAAAATACTTTTTATTCATCCATTCAGGTTCCAATACATTTTTTTTAAACTTTTAGTGTATGACACATCATGTTAATACAATGTGTGTGTGTTTACAAACATTTATTCATTAATTCTATTCATTTGATTAATAAATAGTGATAACAAAAAATAATAATAGTTTAACACGATGTATAAAAAAGAATGTGCTAGCTGTGTTCCTGTAGCTCGATGGTTAGTGCGTTGGACATCCAAACCAAACTTCGTGCCTTCAAATTCCATTAGAGGTGGTCTAATTTCTGAGATTGTAACATCTTATTACTATTCTATTTTTCAAGAGTAATTTATTTATTTAATGAACAAATAATAACAGAAAAAATAGTCCACAACACCCTATATAGAAAGGAAAATGTAAAATTGCAGGTTTTTCTAATTTGGCACTGAATATTGTTATTCTGTCATATATATTAATGTTTATTGTAATTATTTTATGAAACATTATTAAAAAAGAAAAAAAAAGGTTTGTTGACCTAAGTAAGAAATGACTTCAAAATTATTTTTTTTTATATTACTTGTTTATTTATTTTTTTTAAGATAACATACAAAAATTCTTAAAATAGCACGTGAGATTTAAAGAAATAGAGAAAAGTGTATACTCAAAACATGCAACTCAAATCTTATATGGTGTTTTTTTTTAATGCAGTTTTATTTTAGAATAGAATTCTTAATGGGTCATATACCTTTTAAAATTTCCGGAAAATCGATTTTTTTATTATTATTTTATTTTATAGAGCAAACCTTTCTGAGTTTTTTTAAAAGAAACCGCATGCAGATATTCCCAATATCACGGAAGTTATTAAGAAAATAAAAAGAGCAGAAAAGGTCATTTAAACATTGTTTACATTTCGGCTCCAGGGTGACAGCTGTCATGTCGCTGGTGACAGCTGTGTTTCTCTGTTTCTAATATTTTCATTCTAATTATTATCAAATGCTTGAATCTAAGCCTCAAATATTATTATTATTGTTCTGAACATTAACTACAACTTCTACTTACTTTATAAACTGCTGTTTTGTTTTGAAAAAGTAATTTGTGATTCTATACTCGCTCGTTTTCTGATTTTCACATAGTATCTTATTCTAAAATAAGTTTTAGGAAAAATATTAATTTTTTTAAAACTTTTGAATGATGAATTCGATTGAATCTGCCAAACGACCATCTGGTAAACGTCCCAAGAAAAGGAAGTTTACTGGTAATTTGCACACGAGGTGCAAAGCTGTACACAGTATGGATGAAACACTAAACAACAGTGCATCTGGAAAAAAGATTCAGTAGCAAGATATTGATTCATCTTTTTTTGAACATGATGACGGTTTTGATGGCTATAGAGTGTTTGATAAAACTATTATGTTTACAAACATTCAAAACTTTGCTTCTTGCAAAAAATGTGGTGGAGATATTGAACTCACAAAAAAATGTGTTAGAGGTTTGTCAAGTGTTTTTTCGATTGAATGCAAGAACTGTAAAGACTTATGTTCGTTTAGAAATTCAAAAATGCTGGGTAAAAGAAAAAACATTCCAGAAATAAACAGACGCTTTGTGTACGCAATGAGGACAATTGGACAGGGTCACGCAGCAATGACAACTTTCTGTGGTGTTATGGACTTTCCTCCTCCAGTT
>BMAV01010877.1:53138-64679 GCA_019973955.1 Trichonephila inaurata madagascariensis | reverse complement strand
GTTTTGGAAATTTTTGGAATGCCCGCAAGGGGAATTTGAATAGAAGAACTGTGGAGTGACATCCTCTGTTTGGGTTTCACTCTTGACTGTTTTTCGCGATTCCAGGTCTCTAGGTGAAATAGTCCCGCCCACAAAGGTGACACGTGAGTAAGTACTTGTTTAACGTAGGGGAAACCTTCTTCTATTGGTCCGTCCCTCTGACGGTACTTGAAACCGGCGGCTGTCGGGGAACTGGTCGGTATTTTACGTCGGCTAGATCAAGGGGGAGGTCAGAGGTCTTCCTTTACAAATCAGCCCCGGTGCAGATACTTTCCCCAAAAAATACTTGCCTCGTGTCATTCCCACGGGAAATAGCCTTTGGCGAATACGCCGCAGTTCTATTAAGGACATAAATTCAACTGGGTCTTTATAAGTTTTTACATGGCATGGAGTGAAGTTACTGTCTCGGATGTCGCAGCTTCATTAGATGATTGCCTAGTATATGATTTCAGATGCATTACTGTGGAAATACTAGATCATTACAGGACAGTAAATGATTGTTTGTCTTAGTTTTTTTTCAAATCAGTTTAAGTATTGTTTTCTAACATCATACTTCAAAAGGAAGGCTGGCGACGGAATTTGCAAATTTGAACAAATTTCAAGTAACGAAGAAAACATCTGATTCAGCACTGCATTTCCCACACGATGCCTTGAACACTTTCAATAGATTAAACCAGCGATACTCAACCTGCGGACCGCATGTGGCCCACCAGACCTTTTTCAGTGGCCCGGTCATAACCCTGCACTTACAAATAAAAATTTAGTGAGAAATTCTATCAATTACATGCATCGATTTTAATTTTCAATCGTGCGGGAAAACACCCCTGCGAGATAACTTTTCCCTTTTTGAACTTCTAACGGTTAGTCATAACAAATAACAGTGGAGTCGCGACCATTTTATGGGTGAATCTAATTTTTAACTATCTCTCATATCTTCGAAGGAAAAAAAATATTTGAAGAATATACGTTACTTCAAGACAATTGGGATCTTTAATATTTCGTAGAAAAGCATGGATCAACAACTTGTTTGAATTTTCGTGGAAATATGTTATATTTAAAATATAAAATTTTGCTCTTTACTATACCAGTAAGCACAAATCTTTCAATGTGGCTCTTTTTTTTGATAATCTCTTTAAACACGAGATAAATTGACTTTCTTCAAAAAAATTTTGCATCAACAAAAAAATTTGGGATCATTGATGAAAAAAAATCAAAATTATCCCATAACTATGGGAAAAAAGCATAAAATCTATTTTTTTGTGACTTGAGTCGATAGAATTTATATAGTTTTAAGATAAAATCTAAAATTGTGAGTTTTAATATTTTGATCACTTTTCTTCATTTTAAATGTCCTTGATCTTATAGCACCCCCTCCCCTCATTGATCCTCATGTTGCGGCCCACGGGAAATAGCTATCACATGGATGTGGCCCGGCGGAGAACAAGTTTGAGTATCCCGTTAAAAACAAATACCACTCTTGAAACTCTTCATGTTGTATAAATGTGATGGAATCCAAGATTCGACTGAAAAAACGCTGTAAATTACGTAATAACTACTTTTTAACTCTTCCGTCTTTATTAATTAGATCAAAGGCTTGCACAAAGGGGGATCCACGGTTTAGGATACCGTGATTTCTTTTCCATTTGATTACAATAGTACGTATACATTACGTTAAGTTTACGTAAGAAATTGTTATTAATAATTTATTTTATTAATTAACGTTAATTATTTATTCAATAATTCAATTTTTACTGTATTTTGTTCCCGATAATCGACACAATCTAAAGAAAAAGTAGGGTGGCGTATTGGAGTATGACGCCAGAATGGTGGACTTTCGACTCTCGATTTCCCCCCTCCCCCTGAAAAATTCCAGTGTGTGCCACTGGATTTGATTTTTATTAAAATCACATTCTGAAGCTACAGTAGGGCTATCAGAGACGATCTTAATCATTTTGAACTCTCAAGTGACAAGGATGACACCTCAACTTGTAACCAACTCTCTCCGATTCCACAACAATTCAACGAGAATTCAGAATAAACATACATCAGTCCCTTTACTTGGTGGATCTTCAGTGGCTCCAGTACTCAAACCAGTGACTCAAAAACACTGATCACGAGTTCGACTACTTCACTTTTTGTTGAAAAAAAATAAGAAAGTTTGTAGATGCGATGTATCAAGTGTCAAAGTTATTCTATTCAATCTAATATCAGTCTTAGCAATAGGGTAATAAAATCAAGTCGCTTGGTATTAAATTTCATATTCTTATTTGTTGAAATAACTCCAGTGTAATTGATTTTTCTCTTATACCTCTCACAACACAAAACGAAAGTTCTCTTTATTCCCAAAATTCCAAACAATTTCCTCCTCTGAAAAGAGAAAACCCCAGGCTGAAAAGAAATCAAATGCATCCTCTCTTCCAAAGCACCCCCCTAGTTTATAAATAGAAGCCGACGAAACAATAGTCTGGGAGTGTTTACCTAGGGCCCACCCCCTTGGGGGCAAAGTAGCTGATTCGTACCCCTTTCGGCGGAGGATCGTTTATATTGCGCCGAAGGCGGAAGTGGGCCAGGAAAGAAAAAAGTGGAAACTGTATCGATCGTCCCGAGTGAAAGTCAATAATTGGTGTCATTTACCCGGGCCCTCAGAATTCGGTGGGACGTTGCAGGGTCTCGGGACAGATCCTACAAGTGAAAGGAAAGAGAGGAGGTTTTATTGAATTATGAATAAACTTTGTAGAGTGATCGTTGGAAATTGATTACTTAAGAATGTGATCTCGCTCCGAATGAGTGTCATTCAAAACTTACTTTTTAAAGGATACTTACCTCGCAATAATTGCAAAAAGTAGTGAAAAGAGAATAATTTTGTTTCCTGCACAGAGATGAGGTGCATGAATTCGATCTCCGAATTTTGTTTTTCTCGCTCTAAAGGTGTATTCGGACTATTGTTCAAAACCGTGATTTGAAAGGTATAAATGGATATTTATGATATTTGATGTCACATTAGAAAATGTATATAAAATTGTTTTAATAGTATTACAATAAAAAATTATTTAAGTACAATATTTTGATAAAAAATGAACATAGAATGACCCATTTTCAAAATATTATTCTTATGTAAAAAAAAAAATGCTTCTATTATAATAATATTTTGCCTGTATATAGCTTAGACCTCTGTACCGAGGCTCAACTAGAATTTCTGAAATATATAGCTTAGAAATGGGTTTATCCATGCTTTACGACAACAGAGGGGAGCAATTTTAAGAAAAAAACGCCGATAATTATTTCAAATGGTTGTAACTCTGAAAATAATGTAAGTTTTTCAACAATCATAGTTGAGCCTCTGTACAGAGGTCTGAGCTATATAAAGGCAATATATTATTATAATTGAAGCCTTTTTCACAAAAGGAGAACATTTCGAAAAAAAGCTTATTTTTAGTTAATTTTTTGCCGAAATATTATATAAATAATTTTTTTTGTCAAGATTTCCTTGAATAATTTTACACACGTATTCTAATCTAAGTGACACTAAATATCATGAAAATTATCCATTTATGCGCCTTTTTAAAATCACGGTTCCGAAAGTAATCGGATACCTTAAATTGAGCATCTGTCTGAAGGAAGGTGACTTTTATTAGCGTCGCACAATAAAGCAACACTAAGGTTGATGGCGATGGACCTCATAATTTTGAGACATTGTTAAGTGCTGAGGACGACACCTCAGCTGCCTCCCTCTCCTATCTACCATCCCACACCAACGGGAGGACGCTTGAGCTTCGACTCACTTAATGGGCATTGGCCTCCTCAACACGGCGGATCATGAGGAGCGCTAAGCTCAAATTTATGACATTCCAGCCACGAGTCCATGACCTTGACCTCTAGGCTATCATGGCCAAAGTTACTTTCGGAACCTCCCTCGTAGAAAAAGGTATTTTTAATGAACAATTAACAGAAATTGATGTCAGAGATATCACGTGATTATTAAGTATGAATCTTGGAAAGCGATACTCAACCTGCAGCTCGCGGGCCGCATGTCACCCCCTGGCTTTTTCTGAGTGACCCCGCTCATGGGCCATTGCCCTAAAAAATTCAATGATTTAAGAACAATGCATTAAACATTTTGCGGGAAATCTCTCAATCAAACAATCAAATGGACCAATATTACTGTCGATGTCGTACGGGTGCGAATTGAAAGAATTTTTTTTTCTATTTGAAACTGTAACTGTTAGTAATAACAAATAACAGTGAAATAGGGAATGAACTGGATTTGTGACCATTTTAAGAGTGAAACTGATTTTTAATTATAAGCAAAAAATACTGATGTCAGTCAAAACTTTTCTTTGCTGCTAATCTGCATTTGATAAATTAAGGTTTGAAATAAAAATAAGAGGCTTTGTCAAAAGGGAAAAAAAATCAAATTATCAAACGGCATGGCAGTTTTGTTTGTATGGTTATGAGTGCAAGGTAACCAAAACTACCCCATAACACAGTAAAAAATGCATAGAAATGAAGTAATTTTTTTATGAGTGTTTGATAGAGATTAACACTGTATTTAAAAGCCAAAAATTAGTTTTCATATTTTGATCAAATTTCCACATTTTAAATGTCCAATATTGCCTAGCTCTAACGGTGTTTTTTTTCCACAAAAAATTCCTCATGCTACGGCCCGCTTGAAATATTTGCCATATATATGCGACCCGGTGGAAAAAAAGGTTGAGTACCCCTGCTTTAGGATGAAATTTAGGGCTTGTATAAAAACACATATTTTGTATTTTAAATTTCATACATTCTATATTTTCCTGCATATGGATTTTTATTCATAATTAACCATAAAGTTAGCAATACATCATCTCGTTTAACTATTTTTGCACAATCATGCAAAGTCTCGCCATCATCATAAATGTAAAATTGTCCAAACTGTGTGTTTATTCACTTTTGTTGTAAAGATGTTTTTTTTTTATATTTCTAATGGGCTGTGGATTAGTGTTTTACCATTACAGATCTAGCACGTTCCCCGAGATCTCAAATCTCTTTAGTGCGGCACCATACAGGCGGATTCAAATCACCGCAGGTAACCTTGATTACCAGTTTCCTCCCTAGATGGAAGCACCTGAGCTCTGACGATGCGAACCTGTACTAGGATTTAATTCTGGCGAGAGCACCCAAGACAAATAGACACTCTGGTGACCTTTTACGTGTCGTATAATCATACGACGATCATACCATGTCGTATAATCATACGCCATGGCTGCTGTCGATTTTTGCATCATAAAAATCCACCAATTTGGGCTGGTGTGAACCCCCCTAACCTTAGGAGCAAAAGGCCAGCGACAAACCAACCGCCCACCCAGCCACTGTTGTAAAGATGCACTTGCATTTATTGACTATACCTTACTTATGATTTAATTTATTACAGCATCACGAAATCTTTTTATAAATAGAGAAAGTTTTAAAAGTTTAACACACACATTTTAAGTTATTTTATCACTGAAATAAAACATTTTTTTTTACTTTGAGTTCTTGATTTTCTTACATTTATGTTAGATAAAAATGAAAAATAAGCTAAAGAATAGTTTGTTAATTCAAAAATAGCAAACTGGATAAAAGATAGTGCGGCCCCGCTGCCCTGCCTCCATCCTACTTTAATACGAAGAATTTATAGCTATATTTTGTAATAAAATACTTGCATGCTGAAAGATTGATGAACATTTTCCCATTATTTTCATGTAAAATGTTGTAAAAGTAGAAAATAATTCTTTCTAGATATTGTCATTAATTATATCACCTCATAAAAGTCCTACTGTATTTAATACACGACTTATTTTAGATAGATGTCTAGAGACACTCAGGGTAATCTTTTTAATCTTTCACACATTTCTTTCTCCATAGTACCCAAATTTCGAGTATAAATAGATAGTATCTTTTTGAATGCACACATTAACCATTCTTTGTGTGATGATGGAAATTTTCAACTTAACATTATACTCAAAACAGGGGTGCTGTAAAATTCGTTGTTGCTGGCAACTTTTTTACGGCTATTGCGTAATAAGATGACCAATTTTTTTTTACAATGAAAAGGAGGACTAAAAATTTAAGAAAATGTTGCAACGTAAATATTAAACATTTTATTAATTCAAAGAAAATTACGCTAATTATGCTTACATCTATTTTAGTTATTTACTTAAACGAGAAATTTCTCATTGAATGAATTTTTTTTTTTGTTTTTTGGTGTACTGTTTTCTAATATACATATCGGAAATTTCGGAGCAAAAAATATCCTTCATCTTTACTGTAAGTTCTGCAGCTAAAATATCAACATTCAATCATGATTTCTCATTTGTCCAAAAAGTACCAATTGAAAAGATTCTTTCAGCTGGTGCATTTGTTCCAAGGCAGCACAACGTAAATTCAAAAAGAATAATTAAATTTTCATATAGAATGTGTTAGTTTTTGAAATGGTTAAGTATTTCAACCCATCTTTTATCAATTTTGGCATGGTGATTTTCCAATTGTTTCAATTTATTATATAATTTAAATATACATTCAGTCTTCCAACTTCTTCAAACAGACCATTGCCAACGATTTTAATATCAGGCATTTCTTTTGATAAAAAATCAACACAGTTTTCTATATCTACCCAATTTACTTGTGATGAAGTCAGAAAACACCATTGAAAACTGTTATTTCCTGTGATATTTGTTTCAGACTGTTCCTCGACATATTGGAAACATGTTCGGTTCATCTCTGAATACAGAGATTAACAGATCAGTTTTAAAATATTGAAAGAATGACAAGTAGAAGGACAAACTTTTCGAAGGACAGGACCTATAAGAGGAGGACTGTCCTCCCTAAAACAGTACGGGTTGTCCCCTTAGTAATAAGGAATGTAATTGTCAAAAAAAATAATAAAAAATCCAAATCATAATAAAGTATTTGAACTTGTCATTCTGTTGTTGTGTGTGTGTTTGGAAGAAAAGTACGATTTCTTGAAAGTCTTTTTATAAATAATCTGAGATTTTTTGAAGTTATACTTCTTTTGTGGCGTTAGAGATATAGGATGAGAGGAAATTCTTACAATGCGCACGCACCCCGTCACGGATGTGACGCAGAACCGCCACGGATGCGAAAATCCTTTGCCAAGAAATATACAGAACGGGACAAATCATTCCCGCCTTCGAAATTCTCAGAAATTTTTTTCTCTTCACTTCCCTGAAGGGGACACCTGGGTTTGAACCGGGGACCTCCCGATCTGCAGTCGAATGCTCTAACACTGAGCTATACACCCGCGTCAGCGAACCTTTGCTTTGCGTTCCGTAGAAACGGATACGAAAATGCTTTGTCAAGATATATGCAGAACGGGACAGATCATTCCCACCTTCGATCCCTTCCCCATATTATTGGTCCTATTGTTCCTAAGCGAGGGTATTTAAATTTAATAAAATCGTGATTATCTCAGATTTGGCTGGTCCGATTGACTGAAGGTTAGTATCGTTCAACTCTACTCGTGACCGCCTTTCGTCCTTGTCCCAGCTTGCTAAAGATTTTTAGATAGATTTTAATCTTGTTACGCCAAAGAAGTGTAACTTCTTACGTGCGTACATAAGTACACACACACTTTTTTTTATAATAAAAGCAATAATGAGAGGAAAAAGGTTTGTTAATATTTCCGTTATTTTCTGTGAAATTTATATCGAATACTCCAAAGAATCTTTCCAAAACCATGTGACAAAAATTTACATCACTCTGCAGTTGATTCATTTCTAATGTATTACAAAAACTTTTTTTACTGTATGTTTACTTTATGTTATTTTTGTAGAGAAATTTAGAAGAGAGAGGAATATCATAGATTTTTTGGACCAGTTAGACGGTAGTTGGATATCAGAAGATGGTCTTAATAACGAAAATTCTGACGACGACTACCGCACCACCGATGAAATTAAAAAAGAACAATTATTATTCTAATTATGTTCAGGAATAAAAATGATACAAAGATATTTTTTTTTTTGAAATTTTGTGCTGAGCTTAACGTGTAAATTTAAATGATGATGGATATTTCCATCTAGGGGCGTAGCTACAGCAGTATCAATGATACGGGGCCCAGAGTTGAGTTGAGTTTGGTGTTTTATGGTGCAAGAGCCAGTTTTGGCTATACTGCGCCAAACATTCATAGGTCTGTGGTCTGGACGGGAAAAGAAGAAATTGGATGAAAAGATGGAGGGTCGAAAATAGAGAAGGATCACTGGGGTACCCTGGGGTCGTGACACCCGTGTTTACCAAAGTTAGTAAACCGCTTGGGAAAAGGAAAAGGTCACTAGGGTACCTCGGGATTGCGACACCCGTACCCAACTAAAGAAGGTGAGCCCCTTGAGGGATACGGGGCCCCAACGTTACAGGTGTAAGAAAAAAATCGTAAAAAAGTAAAAGGTGACTGAATAGGGATTCTCAAGGAATTTTTGGAACAGAGCCCACTCTGATCTAGCTACGCCAATGTTTCCATCATAATGATTTTTTAATTAATTTTTATTATATATTTATGCTAGAGGATTTTTTTTAAAAAAATTCTTTTAATATAGAGCAGCGATACTCAACCTGCGACCCTCCGAGCATTTTTAAGTGGCCCGGTCAGGGCCCCATTGCTCTGAGAGATTCACTTATTTAAGAACATTGTTTTAAAAATTTGGTGGGAGAGGGAGAAATTCTTTCTCAAGAAATCGTTGTTGGTGTCGTACGGGTAAGAATTGATATTCTTTTTCCATTTGAAACGGTTACGGTTAGCAATATCAGACAACAGTGGAATAGCGATAATTTTATGAGTGGAGAACTCATTTTTAACTATTTTTCATATCTTGCAAGCGAAAAACATTCGAAGAAAATATATCGTCTTAAGGCTATTTGGAAGTTCACTATTTTGTAGTGAAAAACAAACATGGATGAGTAATTGTTTTATTTGTCACGAAAGTGCTGTATTCAAAAAATACCAATAAACAGGAATGTGATTCAGTGACACTTTTCCTCGAAGATCTCTTTCAAGAGGTGATAAAAATGGTTTCTTGAATAATCTTTGCAACAGCAACAAAGTGTTTTATCTGTGGTAATATCACAGCGGGTAACAAAGACATATATCCTATGAAGTTTGTTATTTTATTGGTGATCATATGAAACAGTTTATTGATGCAGCAATGGGCTTGATTCATGAAGTCACACATGATAAAAACAAACACGCGTTT
This sequence comes from Trichonephila inaurata madagascariensis, assembly GCA_019973955.1. Taxonomy (NCBI): domain Eukaryota; kingdom Metazoa; phylum Arthropoda; class Arachnida; order Araneae; family Nephilidae; genus Trichonephila; species Trichonephila inaurata. Next base: position 55,416 of record BMAV01010877.1, on the reverse strand, counting down.
TCCATTGAATTCAAAACAAACATTAAACTAATTGTACTTGTTGTTCCATTTGTAAAACTCAGATAAAATTTCAAACTTCATATTTGGGTAAAAATGTTTAAATGTGTGTTAAGGAAAAATAATTTCTTCAAAAAGATTTTTTTAAATTAAAAAAAAGTCGTATTTTATGCTTATACATTTAAATAAAATGCATTTTGTATACATATGTATTTTTTAAGAGAAAGTTTCTGCAAAGAGCAAAACTTGGCAACACTGGAGCGCGTGAACTGATTAGTTGGAAACACAAAATAGTTTTTATCGTGTAACTATGACGTCACATGAGTTTTTGGATTGATTGGCTAGAATCACGTGGCTTTCACTATCATGTGACTATGACGTCACATGAATCAACCTCATTGCGAAGGAGTGTTTCTTAAATGCTTCTAATTTAGTGTTAGAGACAAAATTAAAAAAATATATAAAAAGTAATAATTATAAAAAAAGCAAAACACACAGGAGTTTTAATATTTTGATCAATTTTCCACATTTTAAATTCCGAATGTTATCTCTGTCTTAAAGCATTTCTTCACCCACCCACCCTCATGTTGCGGCCCGCGTGAAATAACTAACATATGTATGCGGTCCGTGTGAAGTAGTTGACATATGTATATATGTGGCCCATCAGAAAAAAAGGTTAAGTACCCCTGATCTAGAGCATGAATTATATCACCCTGATGTGCTTCAGAAAAAGAAAAATCATACAAAGAAGGGTTAAGCATTCCATTTATCTAAACGGAGAGAACTGTATAGAATAGCTTTTATCAAGACTTCACACTTTTTCTTATCAGAGCACTTGAAAACGTTTTAGGCAGGTGTATAAAATTAAAATCTTAAATATATATATATGAAAAAAAAAACAGAATACATTTAATCTGTCACATAATTTTTGAAACATAATGCTATCTTTTCTGACGCTGAGACAAATCACTGAATTTCAAGTGCATCTCTCCATTTACGGGTGGAAAAGAATCAGAATCTATTGGAGGCATTTTTGCCAAGTCTTAAGAATAGTTCTCTAATGGAATCTGTAGAGAATAAAGAGCTTTCTCTTTGTCTAGACTTTAGGAAAGAAAATCGGATTTCTTCATTATTCTGCAAAAATGTGGCTTCTGAGAGAACAGAGTTTCATTAAGTTCCGGTTCTGTTTCTACGGGAAATAAGAATTTAGTCCCGTAAGAAAGAAACGGAAGAAGCTTAGTTTGTACAAATGGATACATTATTTATGTTGTCTAATACTGTACTACTACTCATTGGAATAAAAGAATTATTACAACTAGTATCAGCTTCTGTCCGTAATTTTAAGGGGCGTTGGAAACCTCTATCTATATACTGTCAATGTTAAATTGGCTGTTTTCGATGTACCTTTTATCAAAATCTGTTACATGTACATGCTTGAAATTTTTTATACAATTAAAGTATACTTTTCTCATTATACTGAAATGAGCTTTTAGCTATTTTTGATTTTTTCAATAATTTATGAAGTATTTTATCAAACATTGCGAAATTTGACCCATTTTTCACATAAAAAAATTTATAAAAAATAAATTTGAGTTTTTTTACAAAAAAAAAAGCTCATTTCAGTATATATTAACCATCATTATAAATATATCATAAGAAAATTGTATACCTGCGAACAGTAGTTTCTCAGAAAAGGTACATCGAACAACAAAATTTATATTTTGTGATAAATTGATTTTAATATATACAGTAAGAATTCTAATCGGCTAGGAAATAAAAAAGAATCAATTTATAATAAAAGATACATGTTTTGGTTTTTATTAGACGTTCAGCCTTGAAGCAAAAACGAAATACTTTATTTACATTTATCGCCATTCAAATGGGCGTGGCTCAGTTTCAACGATTATTGAAAAATAGGTTTTAAGAGCTTCTAATTACCCTAGAGGTTAAAATAAGGTATGTTTAGAAAAGTTAAAATCTATAAAATTCAAAAATGTAAACATATCAAATTGTCAAAAAAATAAGATTTTAGCTTTCCAACATCCCTTATATAAATTTACTGTATAAGTTTCAAGTTAGAATTATGATGAAGCAATTACGCAATTTTTTTTTTTAGTTATCACAGCAGCGTTTCTCAAGCTGTAGGGTGCACTTCCCTACAGGGGCATGATAATTCTACGAGAGGGGCGCGAAGATACTGAACAGTCGAAAACAAAAATTAAAAATAATTGTTAATTAACTGAAAGTAAACAAACAAAATACATTCTGACATAATAAAAAT
>BMAV01010876.1:92167-151285 GCA_019973955.1 Trichonephila inaurata madagascariensis | reverse complement strand
AAAGCAATACAACTTATGAAGAATGATATCGAGAAAGTGGAATTTCCCTCTTGTCAAAATTAGTTATCGATCGAGAATCTGGAGTCTTTAGTCGAATAAATCCGTAGACCAATACTACGTACTCTCTCTCTCATAATTTGTTGAACAGCTTTAACTCCTACATCACAAATTGAAATCCTGCGTAAAAATTGTTATTTTAATGACATAATTAATGCATCGAAAAGTAAAATGAGAAAATTACTTTCAGTTTTAGAAAAATTAAATTATTTAACAAAGAATTTATTATTTGTTTTCAAGATAATTTTCTCTTTAAATCTGTTCTTTACGTAATAGTTTTCAATAACAGAAAATATAGCATATATTATTTGATTTTAAAAAATTTTGAAAGAAATTTTTCAGAAGAAAACTTTATACCATTGATAGTTAACAAACACATATAATAATAGAACAATAAATGACAACTATTCCTCATTCATTCTTAAAGTATCCGACTATTTCTGACAACCTTTTTTTTAAAAAATGGAGATTTCTTTTGTGGTTTTTAGATTTATTTAGTACATTTTAAGAAAAAAAAGCCTATAAATTAAGAAAAGACAAATACATTATTACTACTAAAATGCGTAAAAATGGGTAAAAATTGACAAAAAATTACATAAACGGGACCCGCTCTGTATAAATAGTAAATGAACAAATTCTCAATTTTTCAATTTTGATGTATTACTTTGCTATTCTTTTTTGAAGTGATCTTCAGGACAAGAGATTTTAATTTTTACAATAACTAGAGCAATTTATCTTAGTTATTATATGAAATTGCTTTAAAAAAAACAGGGATTATATTAACATAAAGAACTGTAAATTTTGTAATAAAACAGTGATGGATAAATCTGAAGGTTAAAGCACTTAGTAGAAGATTCAGAACATACACAAAAAATTGCAGCAAATTATTTTAAAAACTTTTTGAATAATCGCTGTCCCTGTTTGAACTTTTCGAAAAGAACACATTTTGAATAAAACGCATTTTAAAAGTTTGACATCTTATGTAAAGCTATGTCATCTGCTTTTGCTAAAACACTTGCAGTTTTTGTTCTAGTGAATGGAAATTAAAAAACTTGGTATTTTTATAAAGCTATAAAATAAATAAATCTATAAATGGCCTATAAAATAAAATCATAAAAAATTGTCAATTTAAAAAAAAATCATGATTTTAGGATAGTTTGATACCTTGATAAGAAAACTTCGAAGAAACAAATTGTGTTAAATTAACATCGATTATAAATAATATCACAATTACTTTAAAAATTTTCATTAACTCTTATAAGGATCGAATTTTTTTTTTTTTTTTTAATTTTCAGAATTTTCTAAGCCGTGGTGAGAATAAAGTTCTATTCGTTCTCAATAAAAGGTTTTTAATTATTTAACTATTTGTAATTAACATAACTGATTACTTTTGCCCGGAAGTTCTTTTTCTCCTAATTACAGCTGTTATTTTGCACAATTTTATTGTATTAAATTACATTGTGAGTTCGCTTTTTCTTATATGATATGTATGCATTCTCTCATGGAAAAAATGAATTATAATTTTCTTCATAATAATTTGAAGTGTTTGGTTGAAATAATTGAATTAATTCTTACTTTGATTTAATTATTTTGTTTTCAGATGTCACAGATCGAGACAATATTAACTGTAATTAAAGATAAGTTTCCTACATTACGTGAGAAAAAAGGATACTTAGCACTGGGAGTTTGTGTACTTTTCTTTCTTCTTGGATTACCTCTGACGACAAATGTAAGAATTTAATTTTTAGATTTTTAATACTATTTATGCATTTTTGTTAATGTTTTTTTTTTCATTTATTAATTTTAACTAAATAACTTTTAAACACAAACCATTTTTTTTTTCAAAAATTTAGGTAAAATCTCAATAACACAGCATTAATTATTTAAAAATGGAAGTTATTGAGGCAAAACTTGAGTAATTATGTTTCTTATTTCTTCTCGTCATAAAATGGAAAATCGTGCTTAAAGATGAGTCCACATGATTTTATCTAAATCATAAAATAAGTAATTTTATTTCACCCATTTCTTCAATATTTTCGAGATATCGTACATTGCAAGCACTACGAAAAAGAGATATTAGTAATCCAGACCAGCTGTCGCCATCCGGGGATTCACGGACCACTGATGGCCTGCGAAAATAATTTGATCGTCTGTAGAAAAGTTGGGACATTACAATAAGAATGAGTAATATTTAAATAAATTTTTTACTTCTCTATTTTTTTTAAAAAAAAATTATAATTGTATTTTTAATGGGTGCGCTTCACATTAATGGAATAGGTTTTGATTATTTTTATATAAATGTACTTACCTTTTTTTCTACTGTCATATGGGTGGACCTAAATAAAAAATATACACTAAGTGATCCACGAAGTTCTAAAGATTAGCAACCTCTGATCTAGACACAAAAGAAACCCAGAGTCACTCTCTCTCAGATGCTTAATTATAAACCTTTATGTAGCACAAATACTTTTGAAATGATCTTTTAATTCAGATTTGGCCTCCAGAAGATTTATATCTACGGAAACCATGTATTATGTTTCGAAGTTAAACTGAATTCTTGACTGGGATTTGTAACATGAGTTTCCCAATTTTAAATACAGACAACATAGAATAATTATCAAATCAACCACTAATAAATAATATTGTTTTTATTTCTAATGGGCTGTGTGGATTGGTGTTTTATCATTGCAGACCTAGTACATTCCCCGAAAGCTGATATCTCTTTTTAGTGGGGAAACATATAGACGGATACCAATCTCTGCAAGTAATTTTGATGCTCAGTTTCCACTGTAGAAGGAGGAACCTGAGCTTTGCCGAGAGCATCTAAGCCAAACAAACGTTCTAGAGATCTTTTACATGTCGTATAATGGTCGCTGTCGATTTTCTGCATCATGAAAATCAAACAACTCGGGCCGGGTTCGAACCCGCAACCTTAGGTGCAGAAGGCCAGCGACAAGCCAACCACGCCACCCAGCCGGCCCAATAAATAATATAAGAGTAGAAAGATTTAAATCCTGAATAACTATGAATAAAACCTCGCACAGAAGAAATTATGGATTAGAAAAATAGTGATAAATGGGGCAGACTTATTATTCTAGCTGTCGAATGCTTCGTATTGAAACTCAGTTTTCCTTTCCTTTCTGTTCTGAAATGTACTTGAATAGAGCACACCGCGGCTTCTTACTACAATAGTCTTATAAGACAAATACTAATTGATTTAATACTAAAACATCTAGGTATCTAAGTACCAGAGCAAAACATTTAACTATCACCACAGCGTATTTCATTTTCTTAAATTTTCCGATATTACGCCATTTTGTTTTTAATTCCCAACTTTAATGTAAAATCAGTTTCAGTAACAAATGTACAAGGGAAGTAAAATCGACCTCAAACACTTTTTGGGTAATCGACAAAATTACCCATTCCATAACTGGCTCTTCTCAATTATCTCATTATTTCGTCTAACATGATATAAAATATCCTTAAAACACAAAAATGTCATGAATCCTGTGATGGAAGAAATATCACCAAAATAAGTAACTCCTTAAAGTTCGAAGTTGAATATTTTCATTTAGAATGGCATGGAGTCCTTATTTTAATTAGATTCAAAAATAAATATTTCTCTTTTGCCTGTCTTCAAACTAATAATTTGGAAAAGCCCCGCTCTGCTTCTGGGACGCTTAATACACCAATAAATAAATACGAGAGAGAGAACGAGAAAATCGTGCTTAGCGTCCACATTTCTAACAGCTCGTTCTTCTATATTGGTCTTCCTCCCAATATCAAAACAGTAATGCGCCAAATTGGCAATAAACAAAACTATGTACTAAAATAGAATCCACCCGAGCCGTGACTATGTATTGTAGATGGAATTATACTTAATCCAATCAGGTCTTAGGTGCTTTTATATATTAAAATAAATTTTCCCACGAAGTGTTTTTCTTACATGTACAATTATTGTTGTTATGTGTAAGATTAAAAATTATGGTTTAAAAAAACTAAAAAAAACACGCTTTTATGGTTAATTGAACTAAAAAGTAAAAAAGTAATTCTTAATATAAGAATAAAATGATTTACGAGAAAATTAATGTCATTGGGGTAAAAGCGTGAGTTGCTCTATATTAATTGTTATAATTTTTTACTAGTTCTATTCCGAAATGCTGAGTTAGTGTAAAAATTTAATACAAAGCACCCCAAACTTTTACCACAATGACATTAATTTTCTCGTAAATCATTTTATTCTTATATTAAGAATTATTTTTTACTTTTTAGTTCAGTTAACCATAAAAGCATGTTTTTTAGTTTTTTTTTAAACTATAATTTATTTCTTTATTTTTTAGTTCAATCTACAGTAAAAACATGTATTTTTAGTATTTTTTAACTATCATTTAATTATACCTTTTTCTTTTTTTTTAATTTTTGGCCCGTGGCCGAAAAAGTTTGCCCATCTCTGAGTTAGAACAAATTATTTTTTTCACATGCACGAGTCTTTTTTTTTTACCATTTTCAGAAAGACTAGACAATTGCTTATATTATGAACAGAAATTGCAGACGCAAAAAAACATTTTCACTTTTAGGGTTCCTCTCATTCTGTTTGTCGCCAAATCTAGCAATGGTACATGGAATTAGTCGTCAAATCTGGCTTTGGTATGTAGAATTAATCGCCAAATCTAGCAATGATACATGGAATTAATCAGCAAATCTGGAAATGGTATAATGAATTAGTCACCAAATCTGGATTATCCTGTCTCCTGATTATCATGTTCAGGACAATGGAACAAAATTATGAAATTATTGTATTGCCATCGGTCATTGACAAGTGTGCAAAATTTCGAATTAATTTGACCTTTTTAAGTGGGTTAAATTCGAGTTCAAAGATTCCGTTACGTTCAAGTGAAACTTAGAAAAGCGTGTTAAAAAGGACTTCGTTAACTCTTTAAAAAATTTCAGTTAAGATCTTTTGAAACAAATAATTAAACGATAGCATTATCTTTTTACATATGTTACCATGAATAAAGAGACCGCGGTAGCCCGATGGTCAGGGTTACGAGCTTGCGGCCGGTGTGTCATGAGTTTGAGCCCTAGTGCCTCTGAAGACCCACCATGTAGAGGGGCTGATACATGTTAAATCTGATGAAATTATAGGTCCTCCCATCGACGTAGTGTGGAAGGGGGACAAATCAGGTGTTATCTTTTCTACGGAGGTTTAAAATTACGAGATCCGTCGCCAACCGGCCTCATGTTGCTTTATATTGCAACGTTAATAAAACTTATCAAGTCGTTTACGACCTCTTATATTTCGGCACAAGAAGGGAAACTTGAAGGAAAATAACTATAATCAAACATGAATAATTCTTTTCAATGGCAGAGCCCAAGTTTGATTTCCAAAAGTGATATAGTAGACATTGTTTAATTTGGAGAGACAGAAATCCTTTACATTAATTTAAACATACCTTTTTATAAAATAAACCAGAATCTGTATATAGTAAAATTATTACTTTTTGGGAGCAAATGAATATTTTCTCTAACAGCTTAATGATTGGTCAATTAATTGAAGAAATATTCTTGCCTATTTCTTTGAATTGTTAATAGAAAATGTGGAATTTTGGTACTTATCCGTTTCGGCTGCACAAGCGATAAAGTGGCCAAAAATGATACAACCGACCCCAAACGGAATATTCCAGCTGGTAAACTTTTACGATCTCATTTTCGAAACAAGATGGGGTCTTTTTTCATTTAGGTCTTTTTCATAATACATTAAAAATAGATGGAAAACCAATGAGAATTAACATCTATAGCATTTTTGTATGTGTATAATGTGTATTGTCGCCATTAAAGCTTGCTTGTTGATATTTCTGCCTGCGAAACGGAAAAGTAACGGAATTCTTTAATAAAGAAATAGGTACTTTATCCTTAAGTCGACAGTAAAGTATGTAAGCCTTGAAAATGATGCACATTGCCAAATGGAAAGAAATTCTACATTTAAAGTTATTTATATGTTCTCTTTGTATTCTGTTCCCATACACACTCAACATGATCTGGATGATCCAAAAAGGTGCATTGTAGTTTCAGTCTCTCTTGCTAAATCTTTGGAGATATTAAAACATTTTTCAATCACATTACAATTCATTATAATCTCAAATGCAGAATCATTTACACCAAAAGACATAAAATTACGCCAATAATTCTATAGAATATTACAATATTCCTTAGTGTTGATAATGGTACAATTTTCCTTTATGGAATACAATATTTCTTTTATATCATGTTCCATATTGGAGAAATTTTCTCTCAAACTGTTGCCCTAATTTTTAAAAAGCCATTAATTCATTTCTAAAATAAAATAATACTCTGTAAATAAGTATTTACTAGTCCTTTATCGTTTAAGAGTAGTAAAATTTCATAAAAATTAATAAATTCCTTTTTATTCGTTAGACTGAACTTCAGTTTGAGTAAAAACGTTGTAAGTTAGCTATAGTCAATATTTAGACTGTTCAATCTAAAAAGCAAAAAAAAAAAAAAAAAAAAAATTACAAAATTTTTTTTCCAGATTTACAAGAATAATTTTAAACATATGTCAGCTAATATAATTTTAAAATTTAACAACAAACTAGTAATTACAATTACAAAAAAAATATTAACAAATACATACAATTAGTTAACATAAAATATAAAATAGTAGATTAGAAATGCCTAGGTATAAAATTATGAGAAATTCATCTTAAAAATTAATGGTAACTACTTTTCGATACATAATATGTTCTGTACTTTTATTATTTCATTTTTTTATATTTTGCTCTACTTATTATATTTCTGCTTATTTATAAGTTACTATTATTTCTACTTATTGTCTATTTTCTTAAATCTGAATTAGCTTTTGCAGCCATTAGTTGGTGAAGTGAACAATTATTGATCCAATATAGATTTTTGGATACTTAAAACTATTTATTACTTATTTTTATTGAATGTTTCTCTGCACAACTCACATGAAACTCTAAATAATTCCTATTCAGTTACTTTTCTTTAATTTAAGAAATTGGATAATAACCTTTGTTGCTCCATATCTCACAAAGCATATAACTGTAACTGTAATATAAGAAATAACAACTCATATACATGAATTTTAATTTGGCTCGATATATCTCCTAAGTTATAAATGTATAATTTTCTTTATCCGCACACAAAATTTAGAAAATGTATTTGAAAAAAATAACTATACGAATAGATAAATTCTTTACTACGTTTAATAAACTTATGCAAGAAGAAGAATATATTTCGTATTAAAAATTCATAACCTAAAGATAAATAAATTAGTCAAAGCCGCTGTTTCCAAAGCAACTCTGTGACGGATCTATTCACAATCCTTCCACTAATCGTCTTAGGAAATCTTAGGGCTCTCGATTCACGTTATTCACAACTAACCCTTCCGAAGAAGAAAATCGTGATATGCAAATTAAGTTTACTATATATAGTCGAAGTTTTCTAGCTAGAATAGAGAGAAGGAGAGAAGATAAGTTAGAAATCAGGTGAGATTGTTACTGACGAGTATCATTATTGAATTATTGTGAATAAATACTTATTAGGAGAAAGATTTAAAGTGACGATTGATCCCTGAGATTAAATTAATATTAGATTAAATTAGATAATATATTAGATCCTGTATAAAGTAAGGATCGAGTTTGATAGTCTCCTAATCTTTAATGTATTTCGTCGTTGTTCCACTTTCGCAGTTAGCACCGAGACATTATCTTACTGTTATGAATTGAATTTGTGTCGTTATATTGTGAGAGCAATAAATAGATTAATTGGATCATGGCTAGTGTTTTTCCCTACCTCTTACAGATCTAGGTGCTTAAGAAAGAGGTGAAAACCTCTCACAACTCTAATAAAACAATAGAAAGCTTATTTTTTTAAATTATTATGTGCTTGAGCCCATATAGCTTGAGATATTTATGTGCTACTTATGTGCTTGAGTATTTGTATATATGAAACATTTAAGTATTGACTCAGTTTCTTTAAAATGCCTTTATAATCTAATTATCCGCTTAGCGTGATATAAATACAGTCGGATTTTATATAACGAAGTCGATAAACCCCAGGAAAAAGTTCGTTATATGGAAAATTCGTTATATAGAGGTTCATCTTTTAATATACTTTATAAACCACATAAAAAAAATTTTTAATTCGTAAATACTATATATTAAAAAAGTAGTTATTCACACTTTTTTAAAAATTAATATATGTTTATTTTGTATATCTTACCCATCAAAAAAGAAAGAAAGAAAAACTGTAAGGAAAACAAGAAAAATATGTCGAAGAATTCACTAAACTTTCAATATTAAGAAAACAATTTTATACTAAAATCAATGAATTTTAAGGATATTTTATAATTTAAAGAATACAAGTAATATTAAACATACATTATTTTATAATTAGAACACGGAGACACGGAACAACTCCACTGAGGGGGAAATAGGATATCGAAGATGTTTCTAGTGAACTGAGCAATGGGGATTAAAGGTTGCACTTCTTGAATGAAACGTCCAGAGCTCTATTGCTCTCGGCGAGTTAGGATCTAATAAAACCAGTTCAAGATTTATGACCACCATAAATTGTGTTAAATAGAGAATAACTTGAATTTTTTAAAGAAATACTTTAAAAAAAGGAAGAACAAAAATTGAATCACAAAAGAAAAAGTTCGTTATATAGAAAATGCACTTTGTTATAGAGAGGTTATTTAACGAAGAAATATTCAAGGTTCCTGAAAAAAGTTCGCTGTATAGAAAAATGTTCAATATAGAGGTTCGTTATATAAAGGTTCGACTGTAAATATATTTTTTTAATGTGGATTTCCTAATTGTGTTATTTTTTTCAGGTTGGACAACATATACTAGTTTTGTTAAATAATTATGGAGTCGGTGCTGCAGTATATTTTTACGCAACTTTAACAGTTATAGGAATTACTTGGATATATGGTAAAGTTTTTTTAAATTTTTATATTCACTTTGATAAAATAAAAAAAAGAGAGAAATAATATTTTTCGGAAAAATAATAAAAGAAATCTACTGTATTTTTCGTTAAAAGTCATGTGATTATGAACCAAAACAAAAATTAAATACAAGTTGTTTTTTTACAGAAATGTTACAAATTGTTAAAATATAAGATTTTTAATCAAGTAAAATTTGTGATCTATAGTAAATTTTGCTCAATCAGGAAATAATGTTTATAATGCATATGTATTATTTTAGCAATTATAGGAATAATAAACAGCAAGAAAATTTTAACAAAAATTTATACTGTTCTACATTATTCATTTAACCTATTAATATTTAATGAACTTAATACAATATATGTATATTTACTATGTATATAGAATTCGATATGTTAAAATTACACAATACCAATAATTTTTAAAAAAAAGAACATTAAAATTATTTTACGGAAATAAGTGATCAATATACATATACGTATACGTATGTGGAGGGGGGGGGGCGGGTATACATTACGGCGGATCGAAAAAAAATTTTTATTTCCGAATTTCAAAGCCTAACTATGCAGCAAAGATTACTCAGATAAAGAGGAAAAATATAAATAATAAAAAAAAATAGAATTTATGTTAAATACTGCCACAAAGGGGATTAAAGTTTAGGTATTCGAGCTTTCTTTTTATGGTAAAAAAGTCAAAGTATAAGGGGGTGACCCAAATGTAATAAAGGGACTCGCGGGGAAGGGGAAATTTTTTTATATTACTTGTTTTTGTTAAAGAAAAACAGGTATTTTAGTACTTTTTAATATGTATTGCGATGAGAGGGGACCTACTAAACAGTTGCAAGAAAAAAAACTTCCGGTGCATTCAACACCATCTTTAGTATTACATTTTTAAAAAACCTACTGTTGAAATGAGAGTGCACGATAAAACGGAAGATGGATAAAAGCTTGGATCGGTCTGACCCGACGGTGCGGTGAGAGAGAGCTAGGGTTATAAAATATTGCAATGTTTACACTGTACTATTCCCTACTCAGTACTCACCAAACAGTAACCATCGCTTTTGGTTATTTAAATTGTAAGAAAAATGACTTTATTTTTTTGAGTCTAAAATTCTCATACCCCAAAATTAAGGGGTTTCACCCGTGAGACATCCTGTTTTTTAAGCATTCTTATGAACTTTTTTTTTTGATGACCAGTAAAAAGATAGAACTTTAAGTTTTTCATCATTTATTTATATGTGTTTTAAGAGTATATATATAAATTTTTAGCCAAAATTATCCAATAGAACGTGCGTTATAGCGCTATGAACGCACCAACCTCGAAAAAATAGACGTTCACTTCCTCCATGATTCCGGGCGATTGGCTTATCTGCAATAAAAAAAATTAACGGTGTTTTAATTTGTAAGCTTAAATACACCAAATGAACTACACTCAATTGAAAATATGAAAAATTGGATTTTTGGTACAACTCTGAAGAAAAAGTTTGAATTTCATGGTTTTATTGTTATGTTTTTATTATAAAAAATAGAAATATTTTGAATTTTGTAATGATCGTAGTTCATTTGGTGCGTATATATATTCTGAGTCTACCCTATAAATTTGAAGTCATTCGGTCAAACCATTCTTGAGATATGATGGAGGAAATTTTGAAAAACACAGTTTTGGGAAAAACGCGTTTAAAGTTTTAAGTCCGATTAAAACAATGAAAATCTTAACTTAGCGCTACAAACAGATGCTCTTCTAACACCGGCTTCTTTTTAACGACTTCGAATTTAAAAAAAAAATAATTTTACCACCGTATTCTAGACATTTTAAGGAAGCAATTTATGAAGAGAAAAATTTTTGAATTTTGAAACCATCACATGGGTGAATCACCTTATGTCTTTTCCTTTTCGAAAATTAAACCCCTTCGTGTCAATATTAAATTTTGAAATTATTTTTCTTCTAATCACCATACAATAGAACATCTATTCCTCATAGGTAGACTCCAATTAATAATAATTTCCCCCTCCATGTAGCCATGATTCACCCTTCTATACACACACATATATATAGCGTTGGACGCTGGTGGTGTATTTGGATTGTTGGCACAGGGTTTCGGAAACATCTTCAGAATGGATGTTCATCTTTTTATTTTGACACACATAACGTAAGCATGCAATCATATTGGTACTTCATCACTAAACAGGGACGAACACTCATCCAGATACTAGTAACATAGCGATAAGCAAAATGTGACAGTTAAAAGTGAAGGCAAGTAGACAAAGAGGGATGAGCATAAAAGACTCGTTTTTATACCGGCAGTGAAGATCGCGTGACACCTTAGTAACAAGAGATGTGATTGGTTAAAACGGATGGTAATGAGATTTCTGATACAATGCTACTGTTCGATTAAGATTAAGATTACCATGTTAGTTTTGAACCAAAGAATTAAAAGTTATTTAAAGATTATTAAAAAAGGGTTATATAATTAAAAGGATACTAGAGGGAATTATTGCACGCGCGCGTGTGTGTGTGTGGTATTCCTTCCACCAGTGAATTATCTTTCGTAATATTTTTATTTCATCATCATATGATATGCTGTTGAGGCACAATCTTGTTGTGTTTGGGTACTCCACTTTATTTTACGATCACACATACAAATGTAAAAAAACTAATGGACAATACTTAGCTTTTCGACATCACAGAAAGCAGGCAAGAGACAAAAAAAAGGGCTGCGGCTATTTACACATTACGAAGACAAAATGAAAGGAACAAAGAACTTTCGCTATTTATACAAGGCGGTGAATGTGGCGTGACTTTTTCTAACGGAAGCTATGATTGCTTAGAAACTACCGCTTGATAGTTTCTGGCGCAATCTTAAATTTGATCACAATTAAATCGCGATTATGCGGGTAAGCCAGTTAAATAATTAGACGCGAGTCCTGAAGGAATGGACCCTCAATAATTAAAAAGTTACTGAAAATGATAAAAAAGGGAATTATTATGTATATATATATATATATACTTAGTTATATTTTTAGTTATGCTATGAGAACAGATTTATTTATATTGATCGCAGAAGAAGGATATTCAAACACGATTAAAAAAAAATCAATTAATCACTAATCGATTACAATCCAATAAACAATCACTAATTAGTGTTGACATTTATACAGATATTAAGATAAATGCAAAAAACTCTAGCTTAAAATAAAAACGCAGTCTGAAAATTTCTAATTTCCTTCTCTTTTTTTTCATGGTACAGGAATTCGAAATTTTTCGAACGATATCAATTTTATGCTGGGATCAGCTCCGGGAATATTTTGGAAGACTACATGGACTTTTACTGCTCCCATTTCCCTTATAGTAAGGCATATTTTTATCATTGAACGAAATGTCCTAAGGTGATGTAAATTACTTTGTAAATTGCTTAGCAATTATTTATGCCAATACAACATGAAAGTACATAAGTTCTGATAAAGCTGCAAACTTTTTAAAAATTAAAATTTACCTTTAATTTTATTTTAAGGTATCCGACTACGTTCGGAACCGTGATTTTGCAAAAGCGCGTAAATGGATAATATTTATGATATTTAGTGTCACTTAGATTAGAATACATGTATACAATTGTTTTAAGGACATTATGACAAAAAAATTATTTAAATACAATATTTTGGCAAAAAATTAACTTGGAATAATCTTTTTTCCAAATGTTCTCCTTTTGTAAAAAATGCTTCTATTGTATTAATATTTTGCCTGTATTCAGCTCAGACCTCTGTACAGAGGCTCAACTAGAATTTTTGAAATATATAACCTAGAAGTGGGTTTATCCATGTTTTACGAAAACAGAAGGGAGACATTTTAAGAAAATACGCCGATAATTAGTTCAAATGGTTGTAACTTTGAAAATAATGTGAATTTTTCAAAAATGATAGTTGAGCCTCTGTACAGAAGTCTGAGCTATAGACAGGCAAAATATTAATAAAATAGAAGCATTTTTGTCAAAAGGAGATTTGGAAAAAAGGTTATTCTAAGTTAGTTTTTTGCCAAAATATTGTATTTAAATAATTTTTTTGTCATAATGTTCTTAAAACAATTTTATACATGTATTCTAATCTAAGTGACACTAAATATCATGAAAATTATCCATCTATGTGCTTTTTTAAAATCATGGTTCCGAACGTAGTCGGATACCTTAATGCTAGTAGTATATTCAAACTTTGAGAATCTTTAAGTTTCAAAAATTTAACTTCTCTTTTGATAGTTCTAAATTAAGAAAAATAATATAAATATATATATAAAGGTTTATTAAAAACAGGACACTTAAAATATTTTCTTTTAGACGATGAATTTTATATACCGTAATTGCAAACGTTGCGTGTGATATATAATTCAAAGTCACAGTGTTTTTCTAGTCTTAGCAGCATCAAATTTGCAAATAAAATTTTTAAGTCGTTTGTATTAACTCATCATCTTATTGAATTCCTTAATATTCAAAAAAACATTCTATTATCTTAAACAACATTCAAATTTACATTATTAAATCTTTGAGATGACTAGCTGACCTTTCGAGTTATTTATTTTTTTAATATTTTTTTACGCTTAAACCAATTTTATGTTGCGCTGTACTGCGAAATATTAGACAAACTACTCTTCTCAGTTTCCATATTTTCTAATGTATCTGCTCTAGACTAATTCAATTTTGTCCCTTCACTTGCTTTTTTCAAATGATCTATTTTTCTTGTTTATAGATTTTTTTATATTGTTTTAGTCTTTTGGGGAATCAGTATTCGAACTCTTGACCTATATCTATAACCAAACTCATGATCTCACATCAGATTACCGTGGTCCTTGACTTTTTCTTTTACTGTGATATAACTTAATACTTCATCTTACGAAGAAATAAAATTGTTTCACTTTTAACTCGTATCATTTTATTAAGAACTTTTTCAATACAGACAAAAAAATTTTATAATTTTCAATTCTTTTTTTCGAAAACAGACTCCTTTTTTTCAATTCCTACTATTAGCTCTCTCTATAAATTTATTTATTTGTATATTTATCTTGTTCAAATTTTCAATCGTTAGTAAAATACTTTCAATTCATCCACTCAAATTCAAATACATCTTTTTAAACTTGAAGTGGATGACACTTGATGCTAATACAGTTTTTTCAAATATTAATTCATTAATTAAATTTAATTAAATTAATTACTGGGTTTTGACGCCAACTTAGATTCGTCTCTATTGTTGTAACAATATGTAACTGTTAAAACAAAGACAAAAGATGATGTTAAAAATCTGTTTTTCAGCCAAACTAGCTAAATCGGGTGTGCATTGTTACAACTATGCAGACAAATCATGCTCTTTTTTCAATTCCTACTATTAGTTCACTCTCTCCCTATATATATAAAAATAGGAAGGAATATATAAGAATTTACTTTAAAAAATATGTTATATTACTTGTTTTCGAAGACAGACTCCTTTTTTTTTAATTCACAATTTTCTTCATAGCGTAATAAATGAATATTGGTGCTTACTTTTCATACATACTTTGTTATTTAAATATTTAAAAAGTTTTGAGTGTTAAGTATATACTGAAAAAATTATTATTGCATAATGTACCTTTTTTATATATTGTGAGTTTAGATACTATTAAATCTCTTAGGTTATCTTTATTTACGGTCATATTCCTGATGAAAACGAAGCAAAGAATTATTTACCTCCTTGGGCAGAAATTACTGGTTGGATTCTAGCAGCAGTTGCCGTTTTCCAAATACCTATTTGGGGAATTCACGTTATCTATCGGAACCCAGAAAAAGGCATTTTTAGAGTAAGTCTTTTTAACATTTGCCGTGTGTAAGTTATATATTTGAGAATTTGATATCGTTTTATTTAGACTGAGCATTAGAGATCCCAATTATTTTCATCTAATTAATTCACTTTATCTCTTAGTTATCCAAAAGAGAGAAAGACATAATAATTAACCAATACATTTTTGATTGATATTTTTCAGAGAAGAGATTATTTTACTAGCATTAATACTTGTTAAATTTTTAAAATAAAATTTTATAAATTAGTTTTCTAACAAATATAAAGGAATTCTTACTCTATAGGGTTGAAATAGTTGTAAATAGAATTCTGTTTACAGCTATATCAACATTCCTGAGAAACATTTCTGTTTTATTTCTGAGTAAAAGGACTTTTATTTTTATTGATTTATTAATAAGATTTTATGTTAATAAAAATCTTTAAGATATGCGTTATAAGTTAATAACTTTAAAAATCGATTCGTGATTTTAAGTTATATATTTAGATATAGTTAAATTCCATTTAGTTCTTAAAAATGCAGTCAATTATTTTTACATTAATAAGTAAATACTCTGCATGCAAAGTGGAGAAATTTATGGCTAAATAAGTTCGAAGAACTTGGATTGCATTCATTCAAAAACTTTATGCAGAAAAATTAAAGTATTCATACATTAAGGTTATTTTTATCTAATATCAAAGAATATGAAATTAATTCGGATTAATTTTATAATGTTCGTTTTTTATCGGAAAAAAATATTCTGGATTGTGATGCTATTCTTGAATACTTGGACAATGATAACCATGTACTCGGGGTTACAACACTGTATACATTAAGTCCCAAAATTTTCATCTGGAATAGCACAAAATTTAGGATAGTGATACCAGATTCGCATTATCATTCCAATTTTAAAGACTTTAGATCGAAGAAATGAAATCACTTACCAATATCCCTCCAGTTATACTAGTGCAGGGGTAGCCAACCCAAATGACCTTGCGGGCCACTTCGGATAAACAGTATAATCTCGCGGGCAGCATATAAAAATATGTATCTTTATATCAGATTTGGCAACAAAAAAACATTTATTGGAGTGAAAATTTAAATAGAATGAATTATTACTGTTGTTTTCATTATTTTTCATGTATACAGACGTAGATAGTATAATAATGTTTATGTAATATAATAATGCAATGATAAAATAATGTTTAAAATATTACAGTTGCCATTTTCTTGAAAATGACGGTATTTCTATTGAATTGATCTTTCGTTACTCATTGTTGAAATTTGATTGTGCTGCCGATCGAAAGCGATTAAATATACATTGCTCTTTATCTAACCGTTCTGAATATTTTTTTAAACTTTAAAAAACATCTCTGATTGCCTCTTGCTTTTTGGGCACTCCAAACAGAAAAGGAGGAGGAGAAATGAAAGTCGCACACACAGAGAATCACGTACCATCCGTAGTAAAGGATATGCGTAATGCAATTAAAAATTTATTAAAAAAGTAATTTACTATAGTAAAATCAAATGTAACTGTTTAATAAAATAAAAATCTATTTTAATCTAAAGGACATTTCTATTATCAAAAAGGATTTATTTTAAAACAAGAACAGGTAACAGGCAAATACATTGTATATATATATATATTATTTATATATATATATATATAAATTTCCCCTCAAAAATAAATTTCAAAATGAAAAAACTTTAAAAATCTGATATTTAAAAAATTTTTTAAAAAGAGTTGGTGGGCCGCAATTTACGTACTGGCGATCCGCGTGTTAGACACCCCTGCTTTAGACCAAAGAATTTAAATCTATTACCAATACCCTTAGTTTTATCCTAGTGCATCAACAATTATATAAAATAAAATGCACGAGAAAATCATTAATTCTATTCTTGTATGCATGAAATGGAAAAATAATCTTTGGCTTAATATAGATGCATAATTTTTATCGCCTGACATTTTTATGAATAAGTTCTTGTTCCTCTGTTTTTTTAGAAACTCTTGAATAGTTTTAAAGCTACTAAAGACTGGGGACCGAGTGATCCCGATGACAAGGTTCGATGGTTGGAGATGAAAAGGTCTCCAAGGATATATAATGAGCGAAAGACTGAAGTCACTGTTGTATCTTCAGTATACAACGAATCATTCAAGGGAGACGATGTATTTTAAAAGCAGCATTTTTTATAGCATTCATTTCATCATTTTGTATATATTGTGAAACCTAAAATAAATAATCTTCAGTTTCTTGCATTGTATGATAAATTATTCAAAGTTGTACTAATCTATGTGTTTTTATCATTATATATATATAATTATATCGTTTTGAAATTTATTTGTACTTGAGTAGAGTAAATTTATAATATCAGAATCATTCGGAAAAAGGAAATATCGCTCATAATTCATCATCATCATATATATATATATATATATATATATATATATATATATATATATATATATACAGTAAGACACCACTTAACGCGTAGGATACGTTCCATCAATGTAGAGCGTAATGCGAAACAGCGCTAGACGAGGCTATCTTAACATATAAATAATGGGGTTAGGGGAATATGGATAGAAATTGGTTTGGTATTAAATTTAATAATTATATATATATATAGGTTTTTTTTAATAAAAATAAAACCAAGCATTTATTTCTTACAAAAATGAAAACAATATAAACGAATACATGCATATAAAAACAAATAAAATTCTAAGTCAGTCAGATCATTCAATCTATTCTGTGTTTCCAATTTTCTGCCTTTTTGTCAAGAAGGCATCTTGTTGAAGTTTCCAAATTCAATGCAGCGCTAATTTGAGATTGACGTTCGTCAGAATCTAATCTTCTAATCACTTGCATTTTAGTTTCCAGTGAAATGCTTTTTCTGGTTGCTTTCTTTTCTTGTTTTTCATTATCACTCATGATAAAAACTAAAGATCATAATATTTGTCACTGTATTAATTGTTATAGTATTATATAGATTTATACTTACAATAATGTCAACAAATGTTTCAAATGATAAAAATGCGTCCGTACAGCACCGCACCAAACAAGAAACACAACTACACTGTTTCGGATATGTTATGTACATATTTTGAAACCTACAATTTCGGGAAATCCCCTTAGCCCTGCGAGCAATTTCGGGGAATCCCCGGGTTGAAATAAAAGATCGCTAAACCGAAACAGAGCTAAACGAAACAGCGTTAGGTGGGGTCTTACTGTATATATACATAAGACCGTACAACACCAAATTAACCAAATTTATAAATACAAACTTATGGCATTTGTTTAACAAAGATTATTACAAGGGTTATTATATGAATAGCAATGTAGAGCCGCCCAGCCAGTATGGTGGATATGACCCCCTACTTGTAACCGAGTGGGTTCGAGTTCGAATCCCGAGTAAGGCATGGTTGCATTTTCTTCGGGAAAAGAAGTCGGACTTTCGCCTGTAATGGATTCCCGTCTCGAATGGAAAGCAGCGCACCTCTTCTTGTTATATGCTGGGATCATCATCTGTAATAAATGTCTATATTCTTCTATTTGTACTGTATGTCTCTATTCTTCCACTTGTATTTCGTATGTATCCCAGGATAAAAACACTCTACAACAGCAATGTAGAAGAAGAGAAAAAATTTCCTCCTTGAAAGAGTCCATATTTTTAAGCATTAAAAATGGTTCAAGCTACGTATATTTCACTCACCGTCATATGAACATAGCATATGAAGTCTTAGATACAAGTGAAATTTAATACACATTTAAGAGATACGCAAAAGAGATACAAGTGATTTCAAAATGAGAGCTACAAAATTATTACTAAAGCAATAATGTGCCTTGAAACGGTCCTCCAACAAGACGTCGCATCGATACACACGCTGCAATGCAATATGACATAAAGTTAGACATACCCCTGTTATTGCTCTGAAACATACTGATCCACGCCTGCACTGTGCTTTCAAAATCTCGATTATTTGGATACGGTGACAGATAGCGTTTCATCTGATCCCAGACATGATTCGTAGGAGACAGAACCGGGAGGCGGACCATAGAAGTAATCCTGGATAATCCGTACTGTAAGCAGCTGGTTATTGTATTGCTGAAGCAAGCATCAAGACACTTAGACAGGGAATGGGAGCACAGTGGGCCGTACTATAACGGGTTCTCTTCCCGTCTTCTACTAATCCTCTAAGGAAATACTTTTCATATTTTGCTTGATTGGAGAAACCTTTTTCTGCGAAAGATCCATGGTTTATATAAAGCAAAAGAACTATTTAATGTCGTGTATTAAATTAGAGGGAGAGAGAGAGAAAAGTAAAGTTAGATAAAAATAAGAATTCATATTTAAATCTCTGGTGTTCCTGAGGAAAAGAATTAAATGGCTCGAGTGGATATTAGTACCTGCAGCCGTCTCGTTGTATTGGCTGATAAGTACTATCTTTTTTATTGTACGTATTTAAAGTAGATTAAAATTGACTCTTGTGTGTGCTACGCATGCGCTTAAAGTACAGGTTGGTAAGATTTGATTGAAAGTATCGAATAAAAATTATTGTTTGTTTTAAAATGGCTCTTCCTTCTGTGAAACCTCACGCAAACTGGAGTGGTAGTTCACTGCAATACAACATCATCCATGAGCAACTACGATTGCATTGTGCCTTGAATTACATCGAAAGAAATCCTACTATTAAAAAGATATCAAGATATACAAAAAGACCCAAATGCTTTTTATTAGGGGCTGTGACACTCCATAGAATGGTCAGAATTGAAGTCCACTGACCAAGCCCAAACATAACGTCACCTGATCTTATACCAAAGCTTAACATCATGGCTTAACATTATGGCTTAACGTCATGGAGAACAATAATACCCAGATAACTTCCTGCGTTTCTCTGACTTGGCACGTTAAATCTGTCGAGAGCTGAAACGTCCTCCCGTTGGTGTGGAGTGGTAGTTAGGAGAGGGGGTTGCCAGCTCAGGTGTCGTCCCGTCACTTGACCATGGTTCAACATTACGTGGTCCGTCGCCAAAAGCCCTCGTGTAGCTGAACAATGCGACGTTAATATTCAATCAATTCCACCGATCTGACTTTACACGTATATAGTTGCGAACGGAGCCGTCGTCGTTTAGGTAAAAGTAAAAGCGCTGGAATGTTATACTACTTTTTTCTAAGCATCCGGCTCGTAATAGTTTTCAAACCCACTCGAGCCTCTACATCTCTACGAATAGAGTATAAGGTCAATATATTAACTTGTGCATGCCTGTTGAATGATTCTTCTGTCTTCCCTCCTGGTGTTCTGTTTGTTTTTGCCTGAATCGGTTGGGCCTATGTTACTTCGCATTTCCACTGTTAATAATATAGTCTAATAATTTTTTTTTTGCTTAAAATGGACTCCATTTTGATATCTAAGCCTCAGCAAGTCCCAAAATCTGAGAGACATTTCATTGGAGACACCATCTAATGGCGTCTCTCGCTACCAACTTTTTGACGCTTGAATTTATTTAATTCAAACTCCCTTCGATACTAAATATTGTCGTGATTTAATATTTCCTAGAGTACCAGAGAGCCAAGTTAATACTCGAGATCTCTTACATATCACATAATCATATAGCATGCAAGCCTCCGATTTTTTCATCCAGAAAATCGATCGACTCCAGAGATGGGTCATATACCTCGTCGATCACCCCGCAATTTTCATTCTAAAGATGAGGCCTCGACAGAAGTCTTTTAAAAGCTTTATAAACTATTTGCATACAGCAATTAAAAACTTGGCAACTCTTGTTTAAGAACGTAATACCGTTTTGGGGAAATCGGATTGAGATTATAAAGTAAAAAACAAGTAATATATAAAAAAATTTAAGTTAATTCCTACTTAGATCAACAAAGGAAATTTTTTTTCGATAATTTTTATTAAATAGTTACAATTAATATAAATATGTATATACATATGACAGAATCACAACATTAAGGGGTAATTAATTTTATTAATTATTATTAAAGTATCGTATTGTCATCCAAAACAATCGTGTATATAAAATTTCAGTTCAACTGAATGTTTTAAAATGTGAGAAAAAAAATCTTTTAAAGTTTTGACGCAAGTCGCTAAAAATGAAACCAACGTGGCTGTATCTGTAATTCTTTAAATAATTAGTTTCAGTCAATTAATTTTAATTATAGTTAAATTATCGTATTTTTACCCAAAACAGTAGTGTACAGAAAATTGCAGCTCAAACGAGCGCTGTAAAATGTGAAAAAGAAAACCTTTTCAAGTTTTGACACAAGTCGCAGAAAGGGTCGCTAAGTCGCCAAAAATGATACCAACGTGGCTGTATTTGTAATTCTTTGAATAATTAGTTTTAATCAATTAATTTTTATTAATTATAATTGAATTACTGTATTGTCACCCAAAATGTATACAAAATTTCAGCTCAACTGAGCGCTTTAAAATGTATTTTACTAACGATTGAAAATTCCACGAAGATAAATAAATATATAGAAAGTGTGAGCTAATAGTAGGAATTGAAAAAAATATATCAGTAAGGTAGCTACCGCCGTATTAGCGGTATCAATGATAGGGGGTCCCCAAAACGCGTAAGTGAAAACCACAAAATGTTAAGGGCATGAGGAAAAAAGGGTTTTGTTCAGGGCCTACTGGATTAATATTAGTGTCAGCAACAAATGAATCTATAATGCTTCTGTGTGTGTGTGTGTGTGTGTGTGTGTGTGTGTGTGTGTGTGTGTGTGTGTGTGTGTGTGTGTGTGTGTGTGTGTGTGTGTGTGTGTGTGTGTGTGTGTGTGTGTGTGTGTGTGTGTGTGTGTGTGTGTGTGTGTGTGTGTGTGTGTGTGTGATCACATGAGGATTCTTAGTAAAATTTCTTTTACTTTCGAACTTCAAAAGGATGACCTAGTTTAAAGCTAAAGTTCAATCTTGAAAAAAAAGTTTAATTCGAAAGAGTTGCTTAATTAAAAGAATACTAATTAATTGAACAAATTATTGGGATTACTTTTTTTTCACAAAGAGTGAAATACGGTTTTCTCTTAACCTTATTTCTTAAAATTAATATAGCAATTCATTTAAAACAGTCATTAATCCTAGAATTAAAAGATAGAAGAAGAAACAAAATAATGACACGCCAAATTTTTTAGGGTGAAGTTAAGGTGATACAAACTTTAAATAAAGTACTTCCTACACAATCAACTATAGAAAAAAATGTTTTGACTTAAATATCAGGCATTGCTTTTTGTTTCAATGATGAATAGTATGATTTGAAAACGGTGCTCTCAAATGCTTCTTTTGATTTCATTGACTTCCAATAAAAATTGAAGTGGTAATTACTGTTTGTTTGGTTTATGTTTTACAAGCATGCTGTTAGAAAATATGCTTGATTATTAATTGTTAAATTTGCTTAAAAGTATTTAGTAAGCAATTACGTAACATTATGTGGAATTAGACATAGGCTTCGATTTCTGTGAAAACTTCTTTTTTTATTATAATTAATAATAGCTTAGTATTTATTTGGTTTATGGATTTAAAACTAAGAGAGAATGAAGAAGGAATAATACTTTAAACAGCCAAAAGAGTAGCATTTCGATGCCCTAACCCCCCACACACCACCACCACCACTCATCATTTTTATATAGAAACCTTATTAAAAGTCTTTAGAAATTGATTTCTGTACACAAATTGTAATGAGAGCTGTAATGAGATAAAACTATTGTTCAAAACCTTAATTTTACGATTTTCATAACTCCATATTCAAATATTTCAAAAATTATATAAATAAACTGTAAGTTTTTGGTTAACTATACGAAATGTTGTCACATTATAAAGAAGCTGACATTTAAATAATTTCTGATAACCAAACACTTTTGCATGTGCAATTTCGTAGATGAAACAATAAAGACTTTCATAAATTCTGAAAATTAAAACTAAATCACATTCTCTTCTTTAAAATTTATAGCAACATCTAACGACATTGTATTTTGTATCAATGCTTTTTGCTACAAATTTTAAAGGACTCGAAATAAATATACAGAAGATTTTATTGATACATTAAAACAAAATAATACAGACACAACAAGGAAAAAAAATGATTGTGATATTTACATTTCTACTTAAGACAAATCTCACGTAAAGTGCAAAAACGAGCAGACAAAAAATTATGTGTGTCGATATAATAAGACAGGATGATTAAATAAGCGTGTAGAGGAGTGTTATTGTCATTCCTGGTTTTACAGCGACTTCAGTTCTGCTTGGTAAACAAACACTGTCATAAATAACCTGAAATAAAAAATTAAATAACAGCATTTAAATGTCAAAAAATGTCAAATCCTACATTTATATTAATACTTATATGAGTAATTATTATTATTCTCTCATTTTGCTTATACAATAGGAATATTTATAAGGATCTTTTTAAAATATAAATGTATTATTGTTCATATTTTCTCCGTAGAAGAGCTTATTTAAATATTTTATTGTAATTTAATACATGTGGCAACTATTTGGATTGTAAATAAATATTGATTTTGATATTACTGGTCTAAAAACATACCTTCGAATGTGATGCCATTTTAGAGTTAATCATTTCCATTTAAATATGTAATTTCTGACCACTGCAAAAATTTTATAGAATAATAGCTGTTACCCACCCGCTTTGCTTGGTATTTCATAATGTTGTATGAATATATATATATATATATGTATATGTATATATATATATATATATATATATATATATATATATATATATATATATATATATATATATATATATATATATTGATAACATATATAAATTATTGATATCTAGATTCCAGCATTAAGCGTTCGATTATATTAAAAAACATTTTTATAACTCTCACCACTTGATTTCAAAAACGGACAGAACTTCAAAATAATGTTATCTAAAAATTAAATATAATTATCTTTTACGCTCCCCAAACCCGCTCCCCAAAGTGATTTTCTCAAAACCCATTTTTAGTGGATCTCTACTCAACAAAATAAACATGCTTGCCAAATTTAAAGTCTAAATCTAATAGTTTAACTATCAATTCGCCTCGTAAACCCCTTTGAGAGTCGATTTTAATTAGACCTGTGTTCATAGCAGATTTCAATTCAACAAACGAAACATGCATACTAAGTTTTAGGTGTGTGAATCTAATAGTTCAAAAACAGAAATTTTTATCTATAACGCCCTTTAACGCCTCTCAACCCCACCCTTTTGGGGACGATTTTTCAAAACCCGTTCTTAGAGGAACATGTTTACCAAATTTCAAGTCTGTAGGCTTAATAATCCAAAATTGGAAATATATTTATCTCCAAAGAAACTTAATCCCTCGCAAACCACCTTAGAGTTCGATTTTGCAAAATCCCTTTTGTAGTGGAAAAAACCCTATTTATAAAAACCCATATTACATGCTTGGTATGATGGTTAGTACCTAGTATGTCTCCCAGACGATGCAATACAGTCCGTACAACACCTAGGCCTGCTCAGTATCAAATTATCGATCTGATCTTGGGGAATATTACACCACTCATTAAGGAATGCTCTCCGAATTTCTGGAAGACATTTAGGAGGTGCTTTACGGGGTGCAATTCATCGGCCAAGTATGTCCCACACATTCTCTACTGGATTCAAGTTCGGTAAGAATGCTGGCTAGGTCCATACGGGTGATATCCTTCGATTGAAGGCATTCGTCTACGATGTTTGCGCTGTGAGGACGGGCGTTGTCATCCATGAACACAAACTCTACGCCCATGGCGCCTCGAAACAAACGTACATGTTGTTCCAAAATGGCATTCCTATAGATTTGGCATGTCATGGTTACAATTTGAACATGCAGGTTAGTTCTGGAACCCAGAATAATCCCCCCCCCCTAAAAAAACGAGCAATCCTGCACCACCGAAACGGTGCAGTTCAATGGTGTTTTCTTAGTGATAACGGGTACCTGGCACTCTCCATATGAAAGTCCTGCGGCGAGAATCAGACTGCAATCTAAACCTGGACCCTTCGGAAATCACTGTTGCGTTGTCCACAATGTACGCTCTCTACTCCATGCTAATCGCAGGAGACAATGAGTTGCTGTAAGTGGAACACATCTGACAGATCTTCGAGCATATAGATCAATCTGCTCTAAGCGTCTGTACGTGGTTTGCCTTGCAACTGTCGCACCAGTGGCTGAGGAGAGCTGACGAGACAGGTCTGATGCTGTGCTCCGTCTGTTTCTTTTGGCAGTAACAGTCAATTACCGGTCCTCATTCGGCGTAGTTACTCGGGGGTCTACTCACATTACCCTCATTTGTAATCGTTGCCAAAGCCTGGAGATGACACTCTGGGTGATTCCAAGTTCCTCGGATACTTCCAGCTGGGTATGCTCACTTTCCTGACATCCGATAATTCTACCACGTAAAAAATTATTCAAATGCGTCTTTTGTACCATAATTGTGCGATTACTTATAAAACGCTTGAGAACAATTTTACTTCTTTGCCTGTATTTCTTATATATCCTCCCTCTAACATTCTCATCATTGTGACGTACTACGGGTGTCAGCTGGTGGCTTCCTGCAATTTCCAAATGATTCTTGGAGATGTGTCTAGTCATTTTACGGGTGATACATTTATATATTTTGGAGTTTGATTTCCGAGATGACTCTGAATTATCCTTAATTTGTGGATATGAGTGTAAAATTTAATTTTAGGGAGATAAGGATATGGAGGTATTTATGGATAAGGTTTTGATAAGGTATGGTTATTTCAAATTAGGCGGGTGAACTAGATATTAATTATCACACAAAGTCTTTAAGTAACCAAAATCCCTCAAGAGAAATTTAAAGGGAATTATTATATATGTATATATATATGCATGGTGTCTCAGGATTATTGGGGCAAAATTCAGGAAAGGTAGGAGGGACATCACAAGGATTCAGATTTGAATAGCAACCCATGGTCAGAAACTTCTTTGTTTGGCACAATGTGGCGTTGATCACAAGAGCATTGGAGGAAAGAGACCTGAACTAGCTGTCATCGCTCGCAGAGGAGTATAGAACAGTTTTACGAACACCTTGCTGGCAGATATGTATCTGATCTACGGATTGGCAGAAGGAATTCCCGAGCAGCAAAAGGATTGTATCGCGAAAGGTACCCACAGATAGATGCACCAGACCACAAGATGTTTACTATACGCATCACAATTTGTGTGAATATGGATCATTACGAGGTAATAAGCAGAGTGAGAGTGGGCTACGTATGATTCGAACTTCCAGCATTGAACAAAATGTTTGATTTCCGTTCGAAGGAATGTGAGTATCAGCGTACGAGCCATCGCTGTTGTTATAGGAAAATCTCAGAGTAGTGTTCATCTTGTTTTGCAACATGAAGGCAAACCATTACACTCATACAATCATTAAAGAGTACCGTCTCAAATTGTGTTGCAAATCAGTAAACATCCGGCGGTCCGGTTCATCTCTCTGGTTACCTTTCGCGATATTATTTTTCGGCGGCTCGTACATTTCCTTCTGCCAATCCATGAATCAAGTGCATATCTGCCAGCTTAGTGTTCGTAAAACTGTTCTACACTCCCTGCGGGCGATGACAACTCAGCTGCTGCAGTAATGTATGTCTCTTTCCTACAATAGTCTTGTGAACAACGCCACTTAGCGTTGTACGAAGACGTTTCCGACCATGGGATGCTATGCAAATTCGAATCCTTGTGATGTACTTTACCTCCCCTACCTCTCTGTATATGTATAGTGGATCTTCACTTAAAGAACATAAATTATGATCAAACTTGAGTCTTAATGTGAAACAATCGTTAAGCGAAAAAGTTTTTTCCATATATGTTAATGTTTTCAATAATTCGTTTCTGAAAAATAATACTCGAAATTTTTCTGTACAATGTAAAGAATGTGAATATGTAAGTAATTTTAAAGAGTTCGTAAAACCTTCCTCTTAAGTCATTTAGGAAGCAGAAGAGGGGACTGTTTAATGTGAATTCTTCAAGTAGGTCATCTTGTGGGAAAGAGAGGAGTGTTGCCTATAACAATCAAAATGGCAGATTCATCTTACTTAATACTCGTATACTCCCACTTTAAAGCAAACACCTCATCGACCCAATCAGTCATACTGCCAGACTTCCACATCCCATTTAGCTTGCTCTTTTGGGTTTTGCACTTTTTAAATGGCTCGCAGAGTTCTTGAATAAGAATCGAGAAGTGTGTTCAGTTTTCAAGCCCACGCATGTAACACTCTTTCATTGATCTTTGGCTAGAAAAGGAATTCATTTCCATTATTAAAGGATTCGCTTCGAAATCTTCTTCTAGAAGAGGCCCTTTTTGTCACAAATAAAAACTTGCTGCTGCAGGTAAACCTCAGAATCTATAAATTTCTTAAGGTATCCGACTATACTTGCTGCAATTTTTTTTTAAAAAATGGAGGTATGAAGATTTTTTTTGTGTGGTTTTTAGATTTATTTGGTACATTTTAAGAAAAAAAGGCTAAAATTAGGAAGAGAAAAATAAATTATTACAACTAAAATGAGAAAAAATGGGTAAAAATTGACAAAAAATTACGTAAATGGGGCTCATTCTGTACAAAAAGTTTATGAACAAATTTTCAAATTTTCAATTTTGATGTGTTGCTTTGCTATTCATTTTTAAAATGACCTTCAGGATAAGAGATATTTTAGTTTTTACAAAAACTAGAGCACTTTATCTTAGTTATTATATGAAATTTCTTACAAAAACAGTGATTATATTCACATAAGGGACGGTAAATTTTGAAATAAACAGTGATTTATAAATCTGAAGGTTCAAACACTTCTACTGTTATACAGAACATACACAAAAAATTTCAGCAAATTATTTTAAAAACATTTTGAGCAATCGCTGTCCCCCTTTGAGCTTTTCGAAAAATAAATACATTTCGATTAAAACGCATTTTAAAGTTTGACATCTTATGTAAGGTTATTACTAAAACTCTTGTAGTTTTTGTTCTATTGTATGGAAAATAAAAAATTGCTATTTTTATAAAGCTAATAAGATGGTCTATAAAATAATATCATAAAAACATTTTGTCAATTCTTTAAAAAAAATTATGATTTTAGGGTAGTCGGTACCTTAAAGTCTCCCATGAAGCGAAATAAAAAAATTATAAGCAAAAAAGGATTTACAAAAAAAATCTAATTTGCAAAAGTTACCACTCACATGTATGCCCAAAAAATTATTAGATTTATAGTTCAAAGAAACTAATTACTTGTCCGCCTTTGTCGCTCACAATAATCTTCCAATATCCTCTGTTGTCGGAAGGGACACTGTTGAAACTGCCTATGACGTAACATTCTGCGACTGGGGACCTGGCTGAAGGAGATAACCGAATCGTCAGAAACACTGGGTTGACCCAGGATTGAACGGAACTTGCTTTCTGCTTGTTTCAAAGCTTCCACAATGGTCATCATAGGAGAGAGGGTCACGATTACTTCGGGTAATACGCCGTCCCTAACTCCAGTTTCCACTCGGATCGTTACACCTGGCTACAGAAAAGAATTTATAAAAAAATTTCTTTAGATTCCTTCTCAAAGTTATACTAAAAATGCTATTTTTCTATTCCTACTATTAGCTCACACTCTTTATATTATTTATCTTGGTGGAATTTTCAATCGTTAATAAAATACATTTCAAAGCGCTAATTGAGCTGAAATTTTATATTCATGATTATTTTGGATGACAATACAGTAATTTAATTATAATTAATAAAAATTAACTGATTAAAACTAATTATTTCAAGAATTACAAATACACAGCCACGTTGGCATCATTTCTGGCGACTTAGCGAACCTTTTGGCGACGTGTCAGAACTTGAAAAGGTTTTTTTCTCCCGTTTTAAAGCATTCAGTTGAACTGATATTTTATAGACACGATTGTTTTGGATGACAATACGATACTTTAATGATTATTAATAAAAACTAATCACCACTTAATGTTGAGATTCTGTCCTATGTATATACTTATTTATAGTAATTGTAACTACTTAATAAAAAGTAGCTAAAATAAAATTTTTCTTTGTTGATCTAAGTAGGAATTGACTTAATTTTTTTATATATATTACTTGTTTGTTTAATTGTTACTTTGTCAAAATAATATTTATATCACTCAATTTAGCAAAGAACAAATAAGACTAAAATAGTATATTTTGTAATTTTTAAGAAATGAAGTTAGTTTTTGAGAATAAAAAATATCATAAATGTTATCAATTTATTTGTTTTTCTTTAAATATTTCTCTTTTTCTTCTCTTTTTCAAAGCTGAATTTTTTTTTAGCAATAATAGTTCATATTTAGTTTTATAATTATATAAATGTGTCATTATAAAAGTTAAAAATTAAAATTCTCTAACATAAATGTTTAATTTTTGGTAGTAATTATGTGAAATTCAATCTAATTTTAATATTTTGAACAACATACACCAGAATAATTACCAGTAATGGAGATACTATTCTAGTGAAGAACACATAGATGAGCTATTTGTAAATAATAACGAAATTTTTCAAATTACTAGTGTTAGAATTTCATGAAAGTGTATTTTATTAACAAAAGATTTTTTGTATTCAACGGTAATGATTATTGTTCAGTTGAAATTTCTCATAGTAAAAATTGCTTGGGAATTGTTGAAATCAAGTTTTAATTTTATTGACAAAAAAAATGTATTGTACTGAAATTTAAAATTACA
Organism: Trichonephila inaurata madagascariensis; assembly: GCA_019973955.1. Classification (NCBI taxonomy): domain Eukaryota; kingdom Metazoa; phylum Arthropoda; class Arachnida; order Araneae; family Nephilidae; genus Trichonephila; species Trichonephila inaurata. Next base: position 121,723 of record BMAV01010876.1, on the reverse strand, counting down.
AAGCTGCGATGATATTTATATATAAATATGTATTTTCACTTAAAATATTCAAATAAATAAAGATTATAATAACACTTTCAACAAAAAGATTTAAGAACTGACAAATATAACATGAGAATATAAAGAAAAAACTGTCCAATAAAGTTTTTATCTACAACTTAATAACACACACAAATGTGTCAAAGTATTTATTGAAAATATATTAAAATACAAATATAAAATCTGCTCAAAATACACTTTAGATTGGGTAATTAATAAATAAATCATAATCATATTAAGACAGGAAACTACAGTTTATTTTTTTTAACATTTCAAGGACGTAGTGAAAATTGAAATAGCATATTGATGCTACAAATTTTAATAAGCAGAACAAAATTATTTTTTAAAAAGCATTAAAAATGTTATCTCGCAAGATTATACAGTCTTTAAGTGCAAGATAAATCACAAAAGGAAATAATAGCATTAAGAAATAATAAATAGTATAATATGAATAACATGATAAATATAGGAGCACTTTTCTTCCTTTTTTCGATTGAAAGAAGAATGAAAACAAATAGCATTCTTACCAACAATCTCTAACCTATAAGCGTTTGTCTGATAAAGAATTGGATCAAAACAACTCACTACTTTGAGAAAATTATTTGTTTTATCTAAAATATCTCCAATTCAAAGTAGGTGCAGCAAAAAAAGTCAAATTAACATGAAAAATATTTAATAATTCTAAAGCTGAAATTTTTTGAAAAAAAGTGTGATATATTTTTTTAAAAATTTAACTCTTTCGCTTTAGTTTAAAAAAACATAATTTAGTTTAAAATTTCTCGAAATTAATGATTTTATTTTAAAATGATTTCAACAAAATTAATCAAATAATTTTTTTCTTACGGCTGTGAAATATTTTTTTAAAAAAATTAATAAATTATTTTGAAACTTGTGATATAGTTATTATTACTTTAAAATAGAAAAAGTGTAGCATAAGTGAAAAATAATATTAATTTACTAGTATACATAATGTTATGGGAAACGATTAAAAGGAAATTAATAGTAATAATTAAAAGTTATTGAGTTTTTCCCAATAAAAAAATTATAGCTTACATACAGTTTCTTGGTCGAATATATATTCAAAAATAATGTATAAACATTATTCAAAATTCTTGTCTAAATATATTAAAAAAGTTTTTTTTTTTTTTTTCCAAAAACACACATTATAATGAAAGGTTTGAGTTTGTAAATTTCATTCTCTAACCTAATGAGTTATCAATCTTCTCAATAAAATTTGTTCTACATTAAAGTTTCAGAAGTATTATGAATACTATTGTTCAAATTAACAGGATAAGAGATAATTAAAAATATTATTTCAACAAGCATAAAAATCATGAAATTAGGAAACCATGAACTCATTAGATCATAGCGCATGTAATGTTAATGAGAAATATATTTCAGAATCACGTCTAGTGCCACGAGCTGAATATGGAAGAATTTAATTGAAAATTTTAGGTTCACAAGAATTATTAAAATAGAAGTTTCTTAACCCTAAAATTATATAAAAGCTTAATTTCTGCTTGTGTGTTAGTGAAAGGAAAGTATTACGCAAACTTAATTTAGAGTTTAAGGTATCCGACTACGTTCGGAACCGTGATTTTAAAAAAGGCACATAAATGGATACTTTTCATGATATTTACTGTCACTCAGATTAGAATGCATGTATATAATTAATTTAAGAACATTGTGACAAAACAAAATTATTTAAATACAATATTTTGGCAGAAAATGAACTTAGAATAACCTTTTTTCAAAACGTTCTCCTTTTATACAAAATGCTTCTATAATAATAATATTTTGTGTGTGCTTATATAAAATAAAGACTTCTCCAGAGAGTCTAAACTAGGCTTTTTGAAAAATTCACATTATTTTAAGAGTTACCACCCATTGCAATAATTATCGGCGTTTTTTTCTTAAAATGTCTCCCCTCTGTTGTCGTAAAACATGGATAAACCCACTTCTAAGTTATATATTTCAAAAATTCTAGTTGAGTCTCTGTGGAAAGGTCTGAGATATATACAGGCAAAACATTATTATAATAGAAGCATTTTTCACAAAAGGAGCATATTTTTAAAATTCGTCATTCTATGTTCATTTTTTGTCAAAATATTTTGTACTTAAATAATTTTTATTGTAATACTATTCTTAAAACAACTTTATATACATTTTCTAATCTAAGCGATACTAGATATAATAAATATTATCCATTTATACGCTTTTGCAAAATCACGGTTCCGAACGTAGTCTCGGATACCTTTAAAAAATGTGTAGCAATTAATATTGATTTATACAGAAATTGTAGACTTCTATCTTTCACATATCTTTTCAGAAAGTTTGTTCAATGTTTGTATCGATCCAATTTCTTCTAATTTCATCCAAGTCAATCCTAAAATAACTTTGTTATGAATTTTACGAATTAAAATATTTTCATTACATGTGGATTCACTGAAATATTCCCAGAATGTAAAAAGTCTACAAGTATAATTTATTCTTACATTACAAAATATATATAACATACAAAATACGTTTTTATAGCTGAAAAATGATATCCGTAAATTTATTCACCGAAATTTTTTCTACCTTTTGTGGACCTGGCTGATGAGGAACAATGTTTTAAAGTAATTAACCATTTAGTGATTAATCACTATGGGTTTTATACTTGAAATTTCTTTATCTTTGTAAAAGTCCTTAGCTGCTAATAGCATTCATTAGAAATTAATTATTTAATATATTTAAATTTTATAAAGACGTATTAATACAACAATATGATAGAATTTCTTAAAATTTATTGATTTAAAAATCAGCTTAAAGCACAGATTTCTTAAAATTTTCAATCAATTATTGTTACACTCTCTCAAGCAAATTTTACTATAAAGTATACAATTTAACCATAATATAAGAGTCCTGCTTGAAATTCTAAATATGGTTAAATTTTATGACAAGATTATGAGCAGTAGATACAATTGACATAATTTGAAGAACACTTGAAAAAAAAAGATATATTAAACCAAATGTAAAAGAGCGAATTGGATATACAGGTGGTTATCAAAATAATGGAAATACTTGAGAATAAAAGTGACATTTATGAAAGCGCTTCGTAAGCATTAAAATATAATAATAGCTACGATTTTTTTTATAAATTGAAATTTATATATTCTGGTAGTATGTGGTAGCTTTATTGAAGTTGGATTTTTTTCAAAATCGTAAAATGTGTCGGACTTCACAGACTTTCAAAGAGGCCAAATTATAGGATCCCGCCGAGCTGGAGTAAGTGTGACCGAAACATTTCAACTTTTAGACGTTTCTAGAAGTACGGTGTCTAAAGTCATGACAGCATACACACACCTCGTCAATGAAAAGCTCGGCAAAACAAAATAGTTTGTGGAAAGAGAAGATTTGAAAGAGATCGACGAGTATTGAAGCGGATCGTAATGTCTAAAAAGTAAACAACTGCAGTAAAAGTGACCACAGAGCTCAATCAGCATCTGGATTTCTCCAGTGCCAGTTAAAAGGCAGCTTCATAAGCAGAATATTCACGGCATATCAGCAATTCCCAAATCACTTGTCACAGATGTTGAAAGTGGTGACACACTCGAAAAACCGATCGATTTATAAGTGGAAGAAAGTAATGTCTGACGAATCATCTTTCTCACTTTTCCTTACAAAAGGATGGGAGCACGTTTGGAGGACACCTGCACACCCGTATGATCGGGATTGTCTTCTTCCAGCTGTCGAGCATGGAGGCGGATCTGTCATGATATGGGCAAATGTGTCGAGGTTTTCGGTTGGACCAATCGTAACCCTGAAAGAAAGGATCACTGGGGAGAAGTATAGAAAAATTTTTGGTACCAGGCCCATATTATGATGTAAATTTTTTTCCTGCAGTAGATAGTGCGGAACTTGTCCAATCATGGTTTGATAAACACGAGGATGGAGTTAAACAACTATCTTGGTCCACACAGTCACTCGATCTCAATATAAGTGAACCGTTATGGTCTATTTTAGAGTGTTCTCTCTCTCTCTCTCTCTCAATGCGGAATCTATATCCTCCCCCGACATCTCTACCAGAACTTTTACAATATCTCCATGAAGAATAGTATAATATTCCTCTAAACCCTATTCAGCACTTATATGAATCGATTTTTAAGTGAATTCAAGCTGTATTATGTGCCAATAGTGGTAAGGTGTTCCGACACCATACTAATAAAGAGTTCTTTATAAGTCTAAGATGCTTCTATTATTTTGATAACCACCTGTATTATTGGCAACAGTATTATACGATTATTTAAAACAGCATATATTAGATTATTTACATTTAATATCATGCTTAAAAATTCTCTTGTAGACATTTTTTCACAATTTCAACTAAAAACTTATATCATTATCATTAATTTATTGAATTCAGATATTTTTTATTAATGCATTTTTTACACATTTAAATGAATGCTGCCAATTTAAAAATGGGGTATTTTTAAATAGTAATTTAATTCAAAATTAATCTTTTGAATCATAATGCAGTTGAGGATTTGTATAAATTTTTTAAGAAAATCATGCGTTACAAAACTTTCTTACTCATTCTATTGTGTGCGCATGTTGTATTCTATGTTTGATATTAAAGTTCACTAATTTTCTATCATCTCTGATGTAATACTAGCCATTTACAAAGTTAGCAAACTCTACACAATAGCAGCAAATATTAAATAATTACTTGGGAATTATTTTTCATATAAAATTAAATTGGCTTTGATATTTTAAAACTATTTATTATCAATTCGTAATATATAATTAATTTTATACATTTTGAATCGTATGTACCTATAAAAATTGCAATTTGACACAAAATAAAAGATATAAGATAAAAGATAAAAGAAAAAAAGGATCTCATGTGAATGGCAATGAAATATGAATATTCAAACTTACTAGGATTAATTTGTGGTGAAACCGACACAGAGCTATTGGTTAAACCTTGTAATTGAATTTTTATTTATCGTTTACTCATGTTTATTCATGATATAATTCAATGTTCAATTGGTTTTCAAATACTTTGTTTGGTTTATCTTATAACTTACTTTACGGGTGAAATTTAGATTCTGTTGTATTTAATAAATTTTGTATTCTACTTTATGATTCTTTCTTTACTTTATTCTTTTACGTTTTCTTATACCAGCTTCGGCAAAACATTTTAAACACTGGAGACTTGTAGATGTTATCTGAATGGTTTTAATAAATTTCTACCTACAATTATTACTTTTATATATATATAAAGGATATATACAACAATTTTGAAGAAAAATAAGTGATGTCTAGCAAGTTGAAATAAGTAAAGTAACTTAGAAATCTTCATCATTTTTCAAAATAAAATTAATGGTTTTTCAACTTGAAAGAAATTTGTTATCAGCGGAATAACTCAGTATTCTACAAGGCATCACACATTGATTTTAGCATTGATAAAAATGTCTTGAAAGCGTCGAAGATGCTCTAATCACTATTCCGGACTCTCATAAATATGACAACATCAAAACACTTTGCTGTGCCGTTTGACCAACTCGGAAGAAATCCATTTGATGATGTTTTTACTGGAAGAGAAACTTGGTGATCAACAGTTCTCAGAACTTTTGTGTCTTGTGTAAAGTTTGTCTGGGGGTACCTTTTCACAAGATATATTGAAAACTCTTTGGCGTCAACGCATATTTATCCAAGCCCATGGGTTCTGGCAATTAATCGATATACCTTAGCTTATACTGATAATACAGAGGATAAAATTGTTTCTGATCCATGAATATTCCCTATGTCCATCAACTGTGAAATGAGACGGCTTGGGTTCCGAAAGTCATGAAGGAAAGTGAACCCCACATTTCACAGATACAATTTCTATGCCTCATTTTTTTTCAAAATCAGGAAGCCAAAGTGAGGCACGATGCCATTCCTGATAAAAAAAATTCATAGTCGATGTCTGGGTTCATAGCACTTTTGCCAATAGAGCGAATAAGTTCACATTACCTTTCTTTTTTAGAAAAATCGAAAAGTCAGAAAGCCAATTGACCAATTACTCGACAACATTCTAGCCTTATCTTGCTCTATAATTTAAGCAACGGAGCGGACATATCAGTTGTCCCAAGTAAAATGAATCAAGAATCAAGACTACTGGTCTGGCCTTTGCTTGGCCTTTCATTATTACTAATGTCGCTCGTCCAGTTATTGTTCCGACTCTTTCTAAATGAATATAAACTGCAGTTTTGACATCAAATAAAAAATCTTACAGATGAATTAACTTCCTTCCATATTAACGCTAGATGCATCAGAGGATCTTCATTATCTATAGCAACAACCAACAACAATAGCTCAGAACTAGATATTATAACTTTATTAAAAAAATTCAAATGCATAAGAGTTGGAAATGTGAAGACACTTCCCAACCAACACAATGCAAGGCATAAAATAATTATAAAAAATTATCCAGTTATAGCAAAAGTAAATTATCAACTGATAAGTATCTTTCTGATACGGCAGAATTCGAATATATGATTCCGCAAGTAGTTTGCTGACCATCCTTTACATCTTGTCAAAAAAAAAGAAAAAAAAAGTTGGAGACTTGCGATAGTTATAATGTCTTAAAAACCATTGCTTAACCTTGCAGATATCCTATTTCACTTCTATTCCACTCATCAAATAGAAGAATGCACAATATTTTGAGTTCAAGATCTCAAATGAGCTTATCAAATCCAAGTGGATTTTGCTGATATGTATAAGATTTCTATTTCCACTCTTTTTGGAGTATTGGAGCTTCCATATATGTCTTTTAGTTTACAAAATGCAGCACAGACGTTTCAAAGTTTCATACGCAAATTTTTAAGAGGAACTCTCTTTTGTTTTTCCAGCATAGATGATATTTTAATAGCGTCCTGCAATAAAGATTACAAACATCTCTCAATAGTTTATAAAAGATTCAAAAGAACCTTCTTAAAATTGCAAAATGTCTATTTAAAAGACAAGAGGAGAATATATTTTGAATCATAAAATATCTTCAGATGGTATTAAATTTTCAGAAGATAGAATGAAATCCTTTTAGCATAATTTCAGCAACTCAAAACAGTCCAGTTCGTGTGTTTCTTTCCCATTAACAATGTTAGTAATTGGAGGTAGGAATTCCAAAGTAATTATTTTTAAAAAATGTCCTCAGATATATTCAATGCTTTAATAGTTTTATCAAAGTTAGAATAAATAAAGTGTATAGAAGTCTTATAAAATGGAAAATAACTTCATTAAATCCGTACAGAATTCTAAGCTTTTATTCCATTCGTGAATTCAATAATAAAACAAGTCAAACGCTATACTTCAAAGCAAATTTAATGATGAATTATATCACAGACTAATATGAGCAGACGATAAATAAAAAAATAAATCGTAAGTTTTAATTGATAGCGCTGTATCGGCATTCACCATAAATTTTCAATGCTCATTTTAATTCGTATTAAATTATTGAAATAATTGTACCAAACCATTTATTAAATTTTGGTTTTGTTGAAATCTTTTTTCGCATTCCTCATCTATTTTCAATGTGAACTGGAATGTCTGTCATGTAAAAACATTCAAAATCAAATTCTGTTGACTGAAAAAAATTCAATAAAATAAATTAAATAAAAAAGAATAAATAAATCAAAAAAATAATTTAACAATAAGAACAAAAAATATGCTTCAAAACAAAAATAAATAAAAACCATCAATCAAATAAACATTAATTTTAAAATCCGAATACTTAAATTTCAAAAGAAAGGCTTATTCTAAAAGAAAGTAAAAATTATTCCTCATAATATAACTCGTCTCTCCTCGTATTTTCCATTGAATTCAAAACTGAAATTAGACTTATACTCATTTTACTTGTAAAATTCAGATAAAATTTTAAACTTGGTAATTGGGTAAAAAAGTTAAAAGTTAGTCTTAAGATTCTTCAGAAAATTTTTCCAAAATTAAAAAAAAAAAAATCTTATACTATATGTATATTTTCTAATCAAATGCATTTTCCTTACCTATGTACGTTGTTATTATTGACAAATATGTACTTTTTAAAATAAAGTTTCTGAAAAAAGAAAAAGTTGGCAACAGAAAAGCTCATGGATTGACTGGATAGAAATATATGACTGTCTATGACTTTCCTTATGACTATAACAACTCTTGGAGTTATTAACTGATTGGCTGAAAACACGAGAATTTAGCCCATATGCAAAAATGTCTGTTTCTGTATTTGCAATTCATATAACTTCCTCAGGAATTTGTTACAGAAATTAATACAGGGAATACTGTGAGGTAAAATATTTTTTTTCCACATATATTAAATCCAAAATATGCGATACTTATGTTGTGGTGATTATATTGATGAGGCAGATACTTAAAAAAAATTTTATTTTTAGTGATAAACACTTTGAAGTGAAATATAGAATATTAATAAAAATAAATCTTATTTAAAATAACCTTTTTTTTCTTAAAGAGATATTTGCCTCTAAAATGATGAACTTTCAAGCATTTTTTTATTTTTTATTTTGATATTCTAGTTTAAAAAAGAACATTTACTTTTCAATCACTTTAATGCCGTAATGAAAAACTTAAGCAAATTGCTTTCTTATTAATTGATATTTTTAATTATCACAGTATTAAATCGAGGAAAACTCTTTACATTATTCTACAAAGCAAAATGTATAAAATGTAGATTTTTATTAATTTCTCCTCTCAAACGATGCTATGTAGGAAAAGAAGAAATTTGAGTAAGTAAACCTTTTCTAACAAACCTCAATTTGTAATTTCGCAAGAGAGATTACAAATTAATTTTTTAAAAACAGTTATATATATATAATACTATACAACTACTTTACATACTTTATACTATCGAAATTGGAAAAAATGAATTTATATTTTTAATTATTTATTCAGATAAATTTTAATTAATGAGCTATAAAAAAAATTCATGCGCCATTTTTTAAAGAGTTTTCAGTTTTGAATAATGTCTGTTTTAGCAATTGTCAAAAGTTCAGGTAAATACTGGTAATTGAAAAGATTAAAAGCTCATTAAAAAATACAAAAATAAGATTTATTTACTCCATATTGCGCTTTTATACAGTTATAATGGATACAATTCTTACATAGAAAGTAAACTGGCTATCGAAGCATAAAATTATCAAAACGCAGTGTATTATTCTGACTTATGAATTTTAATAGATGGTAAAATTACCCTAAAAGTGTGAGCAAGAAATAAAAATTTTAACATTAATTTTTCACATTCCAATTTCTTAGTGCAGGACATAATCTAAACACATAGTGCAGATTATATTTCATCAAAACATAAGTTAAATAAGAAAGTAAAAAAAAAATAGTGTGTGTGCTTATGACCACACGATAGAAGTGATAACTTCAAATTTTGTAATGTTATTTGAGTGATTAGTTTTGAATAAAAAACAAGGGGATGTTATATTAGTATTGTCATATAAAATTATTTAATTATATGTCTGCACTCATAAAGTAATATTTTTTGCTAAACATACATATTTAATAATTAATTGTATTCTAAGAAGGAAACAATACGTTTATGGTTGCTGAAATAGGTTATAAATACTTTAGATTCAAAATTATTTAAATACCTAAAAAACTCCCTCAAGCGTTGTTCCGTACTTTGTCATACTTTCATTTGGATCATTTGACATAACTAAATTGAATTTTGATTTTAAAAAATCTACTAAAGGCTTTGATTTGTCTTTTGAAAAATCTGCATGAAAATCCCCACTGTTGGCATAAATGCATCAATTTATTATATCGTGCCCTCAAAACTAAAAAGAAAGTAATTCAATAATGACACAAGAATAAAGTTATACAAAAATATAAATATCGTACCTTTCTTTATAGTTATTCCTACTGATATATCTTGAATAATACATACACGTGGGAAGATGAACTAATTAAATAAGCATACAAGAAGGAAGACTGATTAGTAAAAAAACCCGAGAAGAACGTCCCTCTATTAATCACGTTATTTCTTTTTAGAGATGGACAACCTTGTAGGAACAAGTTTTCCGAATACAGGCGTAAGAAGCCGAAAGAGCGTTACATTCCTGAGCGTGATGTTCATTCAAGTTCACTCTCCAGCAAAACGCGCGTAAAGAAGTTATCACTTCAAAAATCATAGAAAAACTAGTTAGCACTATCTTTTACCAAAGATTTTTTTTAATTAACATTTCACAGGCTTTTGGTGATAGACCTCGCAATTTCGAACTGACCAGATGCTGTGAGAAAGAAAAGAAATGGCGCCTTACTTAAACATTATTATAGTACCAGTTAGAGATAGTCAAATTTAACGTATTTATCTTGACAATTTTTAGGACTAGACTTTCGACCAAAAGACCATGAAGTCCGTTCTTTACCTTTTCATGATCAATGTGTATCTTATAATAATAGCTAACAAGTACAACTTACCGGTGGTTGCAAATTTTGGATTGGAAGGAAAAACGACTGTGGATATGGCTGAAGTGGATTGTGGGGACTTGCGAAACCAGTAGTGAAAACTCCCGTCCTGAGATTGCTATGGCCGGATGGAGGAGGCAAATTACGAATGGGTGGTTGAAAGACAGGACGTCTTGGTGGTTGGGGAGGTAACATTCGGGCTGGGGGTTGCCCAGGAAATGTAGGTAAACTAGAGTCTTCTTCACCAGGAGGACGTGGACGATACTTTGTGCCGATTAGTTCTTGAAAAGCTAACTCTTGAAGTGGATTTTTCGGTTTCGTCTGAGGAAATAAGAAAATATTGCAAAGTGAATTCAATAGTATAAATAAATTCTAAAAATGGATGCAGCGGATTCTAGTATATTTTTTAAAACTTTATGATAGAGTATTTTAACCCCTTCTCAGCTTTTCCCGAGCTGAGCTCGAACAGACAAAACGTACCATCCTGGTTCAACCCGAATGTAGCTCGGGCACTATGAAAATTTGCAGTGAGAAATCGTTCTTTCCCAAATTATTTCACATGTGCTCTTTATGCTTTCGAATAATTAAAAAGCACCATTTGGTGAAATTTTTAGAAAAAAAGAGGACGTCCTTCTACGGAGCATCCTTCTTCAAGCTTGTTTGAAAGACACTTTGTTGATTACATTTCCCCAACAGTGAAGAAAACTAACAGTGTATTATTTGTTTAAAGAGAAACAGTGAAGGGAAGAATGTGAGAAGAGAAACAAGATTCTACTATCCAGATTGCGATGTTGGGTTATGTACAGTACCGTGTTTTCGAATTTATTATACACGATCAAATTTTGATTAATAATTTCATAATCATTTAAGTAAATGCAAAAGATGTAAATAAGATTTGCAGTTTAAGATAAAAGCTAGATATTCTAAGCTTTAAATTTATAGTCAGTGTGAATTGACTCCAAAGTCTAGTGATTTATGCCATGTAGAAAGCCAACTTTACAGGTAAATTACTCTTTTATTTCAGTAGATTTTTTTGCATTTAGGAAATTTAGTATGAAAAATGGGGCTATTCTGCTTGAAATGTTACGTATGTTTGAAAATAAGCATTAAAAATTGACATTTTTTTATCCAGAATCCAAAAATAAAATGAGCCTGGATGGGATTAAACTGTTTTCAGGTATTAAAAAAGAAAATATACACAGCAGTTTTTTTTCTTTAGCAAAGTTTGTTTAAAACTGCTATTTTAGAAATGTACATCAATCATATTTATTATTAATATATCCCAGTTATTTATTTAAATAATTTTTCATTTAAAAGTGTAAATTAATCAAATAATTCATATTAGTGTATTTAAGAAATGTTCTTTTTTATACGAGTTCCTTGCAAGTTTAGTGAGAAATAAACTTCTTTATTAGTATTTTACATGCCAAATAACATAATTTCAGATTAAAATTTATTTTTATTATGAAAAATTTTAAATATTAGCTTTGTAAATTAATATCATTTAAATTCTTAAGTTTCCTTTTAATGTCTGTCATTCGAACGTTACTCGAAACTCCCGGCAAAGAAATAAAATCATACATCAGTAAAACATTTTTAAAAATGAGAATTTATGTACTCCAGGTTTAGTATTAAATTAACTCATATATGAGCAGAGACATATTTTACTGAGTGCAGTTTAGAGTTTTTCATTAAATTACAACATTTTAGATTAACATACATTCGTGAAAAAAAAGGTAACACTTTTACTAATTTTCGCAATTCTAATTGTTATAGCATAAAATTGACATCGCAGTTAATTACTCAAAGGGAACTTAATTATAGCGTTAATGGGTTACGTAATTACATTAAATTACATGGCAAATTAACCTTTAAAACATATTTTTTTACTACAGAATCCTTCTTTTTTTATGGAATTAAGTAGCACATAGTATTGACGCTTTATGTTCTTAGAGGTTGATTCTAATCCATTTATTAGTTTCAGAGTTATTCGAAGAAAGCCTTTGGGGTATGGAGCATTTACCAGACAGCTTCCGGCAAATGATTTATTACATTTACTTAATTTTAAAACACCATGGGTCAAGTGTATCAGCAATTATATAAAATAAATAAGAATGTGTTATCCTTTAAATCTTCTCGATTTCTGATGTTAAAAATTTCATGGGTTATTTAAGGAAATTGCATAATATTTTGATTTTAGAGGTTTTGTAACATGAATAATTTCAAGCATCTAAAAAGTTTTTTTTTTATTTTTATGCAACAATTAACTTTCCTTTTGTAACTGCAATCAAAAGTTCACATTTTTTCAGAAAATAAAGTTATTCTTTTCAAATTTTTTAAATACTTAAAAAAAAACTCTTAGTTATCTGTCGATTGATCTAAATATTTTTGAAACGTTTTGAGTATAAAATTCGTGCCTTCAATGGCCTGAAACATTCAACAAACTATTTTTAAAACCTATGACTCAAAATCTTACAAGCAAGATCTTTAAAGTTCGGAAATTTGAGCTGATTTCATGAGAAATTGAATATGTAACAAAAGAACAGTATGGATCACGAGGAAATTCTTTTTAAAAATGAGATATAACTAGTCTTATTAATTTAATTAGTAGATAACTTAACTCCAAGATTTACTTATCTTTTAACTGTTAAAAATGGAGAGCCAACTTTGTCTATCTACAATGAATGTTGCGAAAGTTATTAAGAGTGCCTCTTTTTTGATTACTTGTACTCTCTATTTGTATTATATAAGCAACATAGGTTAATAAATACAAATTTAGGCTTAATTAAACTCAGTCCGGGTCCCTCTTGCATAAATTGACAGATATATTAAGTACTCCAATTTAAAGGTCCTTACCTTATCCATTCTTTGTCTATACTTCACTTTTCTCATAATCCTGTTGAGTATTACTGTGGCTGGCACACCTTTTTCGTTGGCCACAGCATACACTAGCTTCTCCATTTCATCTATGGTGTAGAACTTTGGATCTTGGAGGCATGGCCGCATGGAGAAAGCAAGGCTATTCATCCCGATGGTGAGGTATAGGATTGTGAACATTACTTTCATGGTAAAAGAGGATGAGGGATGACTACAGCTCTGAAAAGAAGTTACGAAATCATGGTATAAATCCCAGCATATTCTTGATAGGGTCTGAAATTTCGTGTCACTCTACCTTTATTTAAGATACACGTATCGGGTGTTCATAAAACTTGAAATTTGCGAGCAGTCTGTAGCAAATACAATGCAGCAGAATTGAAAGAAAATTGAGTAATGGCAGAATGAAATGATGGGGATTTTATCGAGGGAAAAAAACAATGAGTTTCAAAAATTACCACTAGATGGCGTTGTACAACGTAAACTATTGGCATATGCAAATGTCGTAATTATATTAATTCTGTGCGCTCGTAACAACCCGGGGATATAAAGATGCTAGAGGCGAACTCGTTTCCTAGTCAAGGAGGATGACGTTGACTCTCCAGGAACGTGGTTTACTGGTGAAATTATTTTAACAAAATGGAGACTCTACTACCGAAGCTTTGCGGAAATTTCGTTTTTTGAAGCGGTCATGAAAAAGTCTTCCTAGATCCTCCGACTCAAATTCTTATGACTTTTGGCTGTGGGAATACCTCAAGACCATGGTCTACCATGATCCCGACCTCAAAATTTCTATCCGACCTTAAGAGGGTTCACCCATGTGATGGGTTCAAAAAATAAAATAAAAAAACTTTTTTCATAAATTGCTTCCTTAACATGTCTCAAATACGGTGGTCAAGGGATTTTTTAAAATTCGCAGTCATTATAAAGAAACAGGTGTTAGAAGAGCAGCTGTTCAACGCGCTAAGTTAAAATTTTCATTGTTTTAATCGGACTGGAAACTTTAAACGCGATTTTCTCAAAACTGTGTATTTCAAAATTCCCTCCATCATATCTCAAGAACGGTTTGACCGAATGACTACAAATTTATAGGGTAGACTCAGCACAAATATACGCACTAAATGAAGTTAAATTTCTAGGTTTAATACTTCGAAAGCGGGATTTTTCTTTTATCTATAACACACCTTTTAACCCCTAGTAACCCCCTTGGGGATCTATTTTCATAAAGGCCTCTTTTGTAGTGGTTCTCTACTCCTTGAAAAAAATTTACCAGCCAAATCTGTAGGTCTAATATGTAAAAAACGATAATATTTATCGATAATGGCGCTTAACCTTGGGGGTTGATTTGGGCAAAACCCTTTCTTAGTAGATTCTTGTTCCATGGAAGGAACTTGTCACCAAATTTCAAGTCTGTAGGTCTAATGATTCAAAACCGGGAATATTTATCTATAAAGCCCTTTAACCCCTCGCAATTCCCTTGGTGGTCCGTTTTTGCCAAACCTCTTTTATAGCGGAATTCTGCTCCATGAAAGGAACAGGCCTGCCAAATTTCAAGTATGTAGGTCTAATAGTTCTAAAACGGGAATATTTTTCTATGACGGCACTTGAGCCCTTACAACGACAATTGGGTGATTATTTTCGTAAAACCCCTTTTGTAACACATATTTACTCCATGAAAGGAACATGCCTACCAAATTCCTAGTCTATGGGCTTAATAGTTAAGCCCTGGCACTACCCCTTGGGGGTCACTTTTCACAAAACCCTTTCTTAGAGGAGCTCTACTCCATATAACGAATTGGCCTATCAAATTTCAAATCTGTAGGACTAATAGTTCAAAAACGGGAATATTTATCTTTGACCTCCCTTAGTCCCCAGCAACACCTCTTGGGGATCGATTTTCGCAAAACCTATTTTGTAGCGAATCTCTTTTTCTTTTGCCGGAACAATGATAAGTATAAAAATAGATTAACGAACTGTTGTGGAATTTCACATAAAAATTGGAAGAACCACAACTGATAATTTATTGAAACAAGTATATGTCCATGAATGTTTATCGAGTGTACGTGTTTTTAAGTGGTTTAAGCATTTTCTAAAATGGCCGAGAAAACGTAAAAGATGACTCACACCCGGATCAACCTTCCACGTCAAAAACGATTCACAATATCCCCGGAAAATCGGTAATCTGGTTCGATTTGACCATTAATTAAGTACTCGTGCAATTGTTGAGACTGTAGGAATTAGCAAAGATTACGTACGGAAAGTTTTATACAACCATTTTAGCATGCAAAAAGTCTGTGCCGAAATGGTGCCTAAAATTCTCACATTTGAACCTCAAGAAGCTCGCAAAGATGTTTGCACTGACACTTTGAATGACCCAAAAATTATTGAAAACGATGATAATGGCTTAGGAATTTTAAGTGTTTTACTTATGATACTGTAACGAAACTTCAATCCATGCACTGGCTGAGTCCATCCACCGACAGCCAAAAATTCTCGAATGAACAAATCAAAAATTCCAAGCACAATGATGATTGTTTTTACGATATTCATGGGATTGTGTACTTTCATTGGGTTCCTGAACGTCGGACTATTAATTAATATCACAACCATCATGTTCTTGCTGAACTCCGTGAAAGAATAAGAAAGAATCGACTAGAATCGTTGACGGACAAGTCATGGATTCTCCACCAAGGCCATACTCCAACTCATTTCGCACTGTTTGTCAAGAGGTTTCTTGCCAAATACAGCATCCCGGTATTAGAATATCGTTTCATTTGCTGGATTTTGGGTCATATGACTTTTATCTGTTTCCTAAGGTGAAACCTGCATTAAAAGGAACATGATTTGAGTCCGTTAAAACTGAGGGGGGAGGCACGCGTCCGGAAGGAGCTAACACAAAAAGGCTTCGAGCCCTATTTCGAACAATAGAAGATTATCATGGAGCGTTATAGGGATAAAAGAGAGGTTTATATTGAAGGTGATAATTAATAAATATGTTTGAAATCGAACAAAAAAATTTTATAGCATTAGTCTTGTTATTTAATAGCCACACCTTGTATTTCAAATAATGTATATAGATTTATCCCAAGAATATTAAATAAGTATACCTTTAATAAGTATACCCTACTCATAAAATTCTTGGGGAGGGGGGGGGGTTATGTTTTGACATTATTTTATCATTATTTATATGTTTGACATTATTTTGACATAATACTTGACTCAAATTTTGCAAATGTCAGATAGACATCGTCTCTTTTTACCTTATTATATCAATTATAATATTTTGTCAACAAGTTGCATGAGAAAAGCCCTATTCCTCAAAGAAAAATAATGGAAATACATAGTCATACACATGTATTTAATCCTTCCGTCTTCTTGGATTTTCTATGGTTATAAATTTTAGCTCACTATTTACAGAAAGTTTCATAAAATATGAGCATTTTCTAAAAGGAAACTTATTAATTTTTCTGTGATATTGTACAATTTTATATTTATTAAACTATTATATTATGAATATTTTACAAGAAACTTAGTTCACACATATTTTGGACTTTCGAAACACAATATTTTATCTTCCGGGTTTCTTTAAAATTTCTATGGACCCCAACTGACAAACGCTGTTTTAAGTAAACATAGTTAATTTACTTAAAACAGCGTTTTAAGTCAATCGTAAGAAATCTAGAACATTGTTTGTTTCCATCAGATTCCTCCATCTGTACCAGTACCAATTTATATTTCAGATTTATAAATATAATATACATGAAAGAGAAAAACGAGACTACACCCAATTATTTCGTCTTTTTTTAAAAGATTGCCTAAGAATCTCGCCATGATTGGGAGTCTCAAGGGGATTGTAATATCATTTAATGAACGACGACTCTATTTTTATAAGCCATTCGTGTTTGGAATAAATAAAGGCACTCATATTTTTTTCAGAAGAAAGAAAAGTTGCTTACGTTTCTTTTAAAAATAACAAAATACTAGAAAAAAATTTTTATTTGTATAATTATGTGAAGATTTTGAAAGGGTCACATTTTATGTTTTAAAATCTTTTAAAAAACAAAGCAAACTACCACGTAGAATGAATGAAAATACAATTATATAATTCAGCATATTAATTTTTCAAGCAACAAGCAAAAAAAAAAAAGAAGAATTTACACTCGAGATGGATTCTACTGTTTTTGATAGACTGAGTGAGAAAGCCAAAAATATTATATAGGCAGAATAGAGCAGCAGGGTTTTAATATTACTTATTTAATCAATTCAAGAATTGTAAAGTCAACATTTAACATTTTCCCTCTTTTTAATTTTCTACATACAGTGGCGGCAAAAATTGTGGACACTTTTTATAATTGTTATGGTTTTTAGGTTTGTATGCTTATAGAAAACTTTGCGTTGCACAACACGTAAAGTATTTTATATTATTTTAAAGGAAATTTAATACTGAATTGAATACAAAATTCAAATATTTGTAACGCAAAAAAAGTTATGCTGCAATAAATGTCGATATACATTAGATACTGATAACAGCGGTGAGTTATCAGAGCTTAGTGTGGTTGCCTTTATTTTTTATTACAGCTTCACATCAATGATACATTGAGCTGAATATAGTTTTAAGCTCTTTCGTTATTACGTGATTCCAGGAAACAATTATGTCCTCAATTAGTTCCTTTCTATTTCATGGGTACCTCATTCAGACAAGAGTTTTCAAACAGTGCCACAAGTTTCCGATAGGATCGAGGTCAGGACTGTTTCCAGGTCAAAACAACAACTCAATAATCTTAGAACGATACCAGAGTCTTTCAATTACTGGACTGTGTGGCAAGGAGCAAAATCTTGCTGAAAAATAAATAAGGCATTGTTGGTAAATAGATCCCTGATGGAAGGCAGAAGTTTGGGTTCTAGCATGATGTCAATGTATTTTATGACATTCAGTATCCCATCGATGATATGAAGGTGACCAATACCATTTGCTAATATACGTGATTAAATGATAAAACTATGTGGGTACTTCACAGTTGCCTGGATGCAGCCAGGATGTAGCATTTCTGCTATTATACGTATTACATATTTTAGGCTATCACTACCGAATAACGATATTTTAGTTTCGTCCCTCTATATAACGTGATCAATAATCATTTGTCCCATTAATGTGTTCCATTGCCCACTGTAGTACCTTTTAGTGCTGCTGTAAATTGAAATAGGGCTTTTTTCGTAGAATTCTACCTTTTAGTCTTACATTTGCTAATCTACTCCTGATTGTTTTTAAACTGACAGAAACACCAGCATCACTCAGATTACTTCTGATGGATGTCCATGAAATTCATTTATCTCTGAAACACAGTATTTTTATTCTTCCGTCATCAAAAGATGTTGTGTACCTTTTTCGGCCTTTTCCTGCTTTTTTTATGTTTAACATCTTTCTTCTCGATTGCTGAATTTTGTCGGAGTGATTTCGTCAAAAGGGACGGAAGCTTGTAACAGGAAGTGACGTAAGCGCGTGCTATTTGATTTGACCAATGAGAGCGCGTGGTCGCTATCCTCGCATCGGGGTCCAAGTCTAGTCGTTTTTTTTTTAATACTAATAAGCGTGTCTCTGACAAATTTCAACAATCATAAGAAAATACGAGTAAGTAATAAGGAATTATTCGAATTAAATACTTTAGTGCGTATCTTTTTCATATTTTGAGGTTAATTCATGTCGCTGTCAAAATAATACTTTTAATTCTGATTAAAAAAAATTTTCTCGTCTAAAAAACTCCTAATTAAAACTCCTAAATAAAATTTTCATTAAAGATATAATTATTCAACAGAAAATATTTCCAATGATGCTCGATTCAAGACTCAATTCAATCTCCCTCAATTCAATCACACTCGATTCAATCACACTCAAAATCATGGGAAGCGAGTGATAGTTCGTTTTTAAAAGAGCAGTACCACATCTCTCTCTCTTCGGTATATTTTAAAAATACAAAATGCAGGAAATCTTTAATTTTTTGAACCGTTTGATTTGGAAAAATGTATATAGCCACCAAAATCCCTGTTTGTCCATTTTCAAGTCTATCATATCCACTGTTCTCCAAATTGAAAAAGAAAAAATATTTTTGATAAAAAATTGCATTAGTCCTTGTGTTCAATAAATAAAATTTTCATTGAAGATATAACAATTCGATAGAAAATTATTTCCAATCATACTCTATTCATATTTTTCAGATTTAAGTTACCATTGCGTATGTACCACAATAACATATCAGATATTACACGTCATATGCGACTATTGTAAGGCTTGGTTTTTTTTTTTTTTTTTTTTTTTTTAAATTTGTCTCTTGACCTCTTAAAAAAAACGTTCAGTCTCCAGATGTAGTCACTGCAATACCGACATGTTATGTAATTTTAACAAAGGAAATACCCCTTTCTAGTAACACATGTATCCAACCTACTCTTTTATTTGATGTCATTTCTTTCTGAATAAATATCATTGTTATCCTGGCCAGGAAACAGTCCTGACCTCAATCCGATCGGAAACTTGTGGCACCGTTTGAAAACTCTTGTCCGAATGAGATACCCATGAAAGAAAAAGGAATTAATTGAGAATATAATTGTTTCCTGGAATCATGTAATAACGAAGGAAGAGTTTAAAACTATTTTCAGCAGAATGAAACATCGATGTGAAGTTGTATTAAAGAATAAACACAGCCTCACTAATCTCTGATAACTCACCGCTATCATCAGTATCAAATGTAAAAATGTATATCGACAGTTATTGCAGCATAACCTTTTTTGCGTTGCAAATATTTGAATTATGTTTTTGTATTGAATTCAGTATAAAATTTCCTTTAAAATAATATAAAGTACTTTGCATTTTGTGCAACGTAAAATTTTCTATAAGCATATACAAACTTAAAAAACATAACAATTGTAAAAAGTGTCCACAATTTTTGCCACCACTGTATATACACTCTATAACAAAAAAAAACGACGCACCAAGAAGGAGGTGACCGATTGCAATGAAATTTCATATGCAGACATTTGTACCGAACATGCAAATGATTAAAATTTGATGTCCAACGAATGAATAGCGGGAGCTACAGCGCATCGTAACTGCGCACTCAGCAGGTGTCTATAAGAAGCGATTTTCAATACAAATGTCAAAATTTCTGTTACATTGCGATTTAGGATACCTTCCAACGACTGAAAAAAATTATTGGCTCAGAATTCGAGCTCATTACGAGCAACTCTCCGAGTTTGAAAGAGGTCGTATCATTGGAATGAAATAGGCTGGTTAGGCAAATCGGAGAATCGTTCGTCGTATGGGTCGAAGCGATTTGGCCATTAGAAGATGCTGATAAGAATGGGTGGACAGTGGCAGATTTCAGCGTCGCGATGGTAGCGGTCGACCTAGGGCCACAGTTGATCGGGAGGACAGATTGATTGTCAGATCAACTGTCATAGAACCTGATTCATCATCATCAACCATCAGACACCCACACGTGAGTGTCCACCATGACTATTCACAGACCTCTAATAGAGCGTATGAACAGCTACGCCACCTGCCACTTACGTCTGCACACTGTTGAGCCAGATTACGGTGGTGCTTGGCTAAATCAGGTTGAAATCATGCTGACTGTGGACGTATAGTCTTTAGAGACGAATCTCATTTCCAACTGTGTTCTGACGATCATCGAAGACGTGTCTGGAGACGCCCAGGGCAGCTTGACGATCTTGCATTCACTATTATTCGGCACAGAGGCCCTCAACCAGAAGTTATCGTCTGGGATTCCATTTCTTTTGACAGCCGGACCCCTTTGGTCATCATCATTAGAGGCACACTTACAGCCCAACGGTGCGTCGACAACATTCTGAGGACTGTTTTGCTACCGTTCCTTTTGCAGTACCTTGGCCTTATTTTTCAGAAAATAAGGCCAGACTACATGCGGCACGTGCTTCTATGAACTGTCTTACAGCTTGTGAAATACTTCCTTGGCCAGCCAGATCTCTCTTCAATAGAACATTATTGGGATATGATGGGAAGACGACTTCATCTACAGGGAATGTTGATGACCTTGCCCAATGATTGGAGCAAATTTGGCAAGAAATACCGCAGGAGACCATCAGGGTACTTTATCACTCTATGCCGCGTCGTGTGGCAGCTTGCATCCAGTCTAGAGATGGGTTAACACCTTATTGAGCTCGATAATTTGTAACTGCATATCTCTGAAATAAATCATTCAATTTTTCTGAAATTTTAGTCATTTTCTATTCCGTACATAATCTTTCTACCCACCAATTTTTGTCTTTATCGGACAACTCGTTCTTGGTGCGTCGTTTTTTTCGTTATAGTGTGTGTGTGTGTGTGAGAGAGAGAGAGAGAGAGAGATGGAGAGAATATTGCAAGTTATAAGTTATATATAAAAAAAACTCTAACTCAAGGAAATCTCTACTACACTTACAAGACTAAGTAGATTCATAGTTAAGTGCTTATGTAATTTAAAGATTGTGAATACCGTCCGAAAACAGTGTGCAGAGCCTTTTAACTATTAATCTTGCCACACAAAAAAAAACTATGCATTGAGCATACAAGTAAATGAACTGTTTTTAAACGCTGAAATATAACTGCATTGTTCGTAATATATACAAAGTAATATCTTATTTTTTGAGTCTATATTTACGAGTAAAACAATATCGTATTGCATTTAACAAAACCGTGTTTTATTTCATCAATATCAATATGAAATGAAGTTGTCAATTATTGTTCATTAAAAACTTATATTCAAGTAAATAAATGCGTTCCTCAATTTTCAATACATTTTCTCGATGTAATATTACTGTTAAGTAACAAAGAAAATTATTTTCGCTGTAGTGTCATATTCCTCCGGGATTATTATACTAAAAGTACTTCTGCATTAAAAGTAGCTGAAATATAAGGTTTTGGTGAGTCTTTTTTCCTTTATTTTACGTTACATATATTTACCTATTATTTTTATTACCTTATATAATACATATACATCCATTACATGTTGCATTTATCCTATTACGTAATTCATTTTCTGATTGGATAGTACAGATTGTTAGAGAAGTTCTTTCTATAATCAAAGTAACTTCTTTCTGAAATATGAATCCCTATAGATCAAGATCAACAATATTAAAAATAGATATTCATTGTTATGCTATAAATAAATCGATGTTAATTATGCCTATTTGAATACCGATCTTTCTAAATCTTACACATATTGCTCAATATTTCGTGGAATATTTTTAATTAATAATAATAATATGTATTATTAATATTTCTTCATGGGACAGTTAAATTTGTGATCAAACTAAATTTCTGTTTGTCAAATTGATTATTATAACAGCCATTTAAAATTACATGAATCTTCATCCTAAAGCAAATAATTAATTAAAATATACTACTGGTAGCTTATTACACATTATATTTAATTACTGACATCAATATCTCAAACTAATGCTCATTTATCACATAAAAGTTATAAGCATGAAGTCGTTACTTATTTCTCTCTCTTTCTTTTACATTAAGTATTCTACCGACAAATGTGTTATTCGTTAATAACATAATAGATATAATGTGATAAGAGCTTATTAAAAATATTTATAAAATACATTTATTGTAATACATTTTTTAAGAGAAGCAATTTTAACTTCTATTAAAAAACGCAATAATTTTCTAATGGAATTACGAGATATAAATTAATTTTAATAAAATTTAATCTAATATAAAAGTTAATAAGTAGATTATTTTTCTGAATCTTGTGTGTTTGCTTTTATGTCTTTAGCTTCTTTATAATATGCAGTTTCAGAAGTAAAAAAAATATAATGTACTAACAGAAGAAATATATTACCACAATTTTTCATTTACACAATTAGATTTAATAATTAATTTTTAATTCAATGTATTTTAAGTGGTTTAAAAGGAACATAACTTTGATCTTCGATCAAATTACGTTTTTTTAACACGCTTTTATAAGCTTCACTTGTACGTAACGGAACCTTTGAACTCGATTTTTACCCACTTTAAAAGGTCAGATTAATTCGAGATTTTGCACACTTATCAAGGACTAATGACAATACAATAATTTAAAAATTTTGTTCCACAGTTCTGATCAAGATCATCAGGATTAACTATTTCCAGATTTGGAGAACTAATTCCATGTACCATTTCCAGATTTAGTGACTAAACGATTAAGTTACAACCCTAAAAGTGTTCTTTATGGGGAAAAGGGGAGGGAGCGACAGCAATTTCAAACCATAATATAAACAATTGCCTAGTTTTTCTCAAAATGGAAGTAAAAAAAAGACTCATGCATGTGGGGAAAAAAATAATTTTTTCTAACTGTTCTCTAGTTCGATCTGTGAAATGAAACATCATTCATTGCTTCATTTTACCAAAACAGCTGAGAATTGATTCAGAGATCACCGGATAAAAAATAATTTCTCTCACAAATTCTTCGATACAAAACGTGTACTCTTTATGTACTCTTTCAAAGAGAATATTGAGCTTTTTTTAGTGAAAGATATCATTGACTTTACACCTTCTTCTCATAAAATATTTCAAACTTAAGTCTTCCAGATTTCCTTCAGTAGGCTGATCCTACATTTTACAAACCAAACCGTATCGACGCATTGATAGGATGCTATTGGGTATTCCAGATTCTAAGAAATGATGCATTAATTCATCGATGAATAAATGATAGTTTAAAAAACTAAAAATGCATGCTTTTATTGTAGGTCAAACTAAAAAATGAAAAATAAATTATAGTTTAAAAAACAAAAAAACACGAATTTATGTTTAATCGAACTAAAAAGTAAAAAAATAATTCTTAATATAAGAATAAAATGACTAACGAGAAAATTAATGTCATTCTGGTAAAAGGGAGGTGCTTTGTACTACATTTTTATACTAACTCGGCATTTCGGAATAGAAATAGTAAAAAATTATAACAATTGATAAAGAACACCTCACACGCTTTTATCCCAAAGACATTAATTTTCTCGTTAATCATTTTATTCTTATATTAAGAACTATTTTTTACTTTTTAGTTCGATTGACCATAAAAGCGTGTTTTTAGTTTTTTAAACTATAATTTATTTTAAATTATAATTTGTTTTGCTTGTTTCATGGGAAGTTTTGAATTCCAAAATTAATTTCAACTTTTCCATATGATTTCAATCACAATAATTTTTAAGATAAAAACCTTAATGAAAAATAAGTACTTTATGCATTTTACTACAAAATTTCCTTAACAATGGAAAACACGTAAATATATAAAAAGTAATATTATTATAACATATTCGACATTTAATAACTATTTTTGTAATAAAGAGTTAAAATGAAATTCATTTATTCTATGCTTCATTTTGTGCACCTTTTAAAAGAACTTTACATATTACTTAAAAAAATTTTTACATTACCACTAAATCTACCATACGCACTCAAACAACCGTATTTAAAATTTCTTGTAAACAGAGTTATTGCAACACCATATAATTAATTGACTCTGTGTGTGTGTTCCCATAATACTCATACACAACTCAAATTTCAATATTTACATCATATTTAAAATGTTACTTCTCGTAAAAATTTCATAGCCTGTCTAGTCTACCACGAGCGGTCATTTTTGGCCGTTTGAATAATTCAAGTTATTTACAACTATATTCTCCGGAAAATGCATTTCTAAAAGTATTTTAAGAATTCATTGATAATACTATAAATAAATAAAAAAGCTACCCAAATTGGCGAAAGATTCGAAGGATAATATGACAATATATTATATAAATCAACTAACTTTATTCTTACAAAGGTATTGATATATAATTCAACATATTCATCCGTTGAAATTGAAAAAGTAATTCCCGTATACCAGAGACAGCTAAATTTTGCAATAGCACAAAAATTCAGAGCAGATGTAACTGATCAAATGGCTAGAAAATGTACAATAAAATCTTAGACAGCATGTACGGATATGTCCCATATCTTAGATTTATCTGGAATAAATTCTTGGATTTTATATAAAGAAAGGACAGGTGAAGAAATTTCGAAGGAAGAATTTTTATTTCTAGTGGTAGAAGTTTGAAACGGAATATCAGAAAGCCACACTGATAAGCAAAGAATTTTCATCAGAAACAAGGATAAATACAACTATATAGATTCACCTGAGCACGGAAAGCTTATTAAGCAAGGTACTGTAAAGTCAAAATGACAAACAAAAGTATATAAATTGTAAAAAATACGTATGTGGACAATGTGCAATACAAAATACTGTAATTTGCTGTGTTTTCTGAAAACGCATAAATGTAAATAACACCTTTCTAAATGAAGGAAAAAAATTTTGTCCATTATCCAATTGTCTAAAATCTCTCTCTGTATTAAGACACCAGTTTTCATTTTTACTTTTTATTTAGTTGAAAATTCATTACACCACTCACGAGTTGGGAATAGATATACATGAAATGTCAGTTGGTTTAGTGTTTTAAAAAAATAAATTTTCTCACATGTATTGAGTTCTTTATAATATACGTAGCATAATCCAAAAGTTCAAGGACAAGATGTAGAAAACCTTACCCTTAACAGTTCACAGCACCGAAACACATCCACTTTCAAAGTAGTCCTCTAGGGCAGGGGTGTCCATCACACGGCCCGCCGACTCTTTTTTAAAAAATTTTTAATATCAGATTTTTAAAGTTTTTTTCATTATGAAATTTATTTGAGGGGAATATATATATATATATATGTATATATATATATATATACAATTTATTTATCTTCTACCTGTTCCTTTTTTAAAATAAATCCTTTTTGATAAAGAAATGTCCTTTAGATTAAAATAGATTTATATTTTATCAAACAGTTAAATTTGATTTTACTATAGTAAATTATACTTTTTTAATAAATTTCGAATTGCATTATGCATATCCATTACTATGTATGGTATATACATGATTCTCTGAGTGTGCTACTTTCGTTTCTCCTCTTCCTTTTTTGTTTGGAGTGCCCAAAAAGCAAGAGGCAGTCAGAGATGTTTTTTAAAGTTTTTTGTTCAGGACGGTAAAGATAAAGGAAAATGTATATACTTAATCGTTTGCGAATGACAGCACTATCAAATTTCAACAATGAGTAACGAAAGATCAATTCAGTAGGAACACCGTAATTTTCAAGAAAATGGCAACTGTAATATTTTAAATATTATTTGATCATTGCATTATTATATTATATATAAAAAAAAACATTATTATATTATCTATAACTGTATACATGAAAAATAATGAAAACAACAATAATAATTCATTCTGTTTTAAATTTTCACTCCAATAAATGTTTTTTTGTTTCCAAATCTGATATAAAAGTACACATTTTTATGTGCGGCCCGCGAGATTATAATGTTTTTCCGAAGTGGCCCGCAAGGTCATTTGGGTTGGACACCCCTGCTCTAGGGAGACGATACACTTTAGCCATCGTTCTTGTAACTTCTGGAAGCGCAGTTGGAAGCCATTTTTCGCAACTTCCTATAAGGCCTCTTGCGAGGTTGCTTTCACTTCATTCGATGCCGCTTTCACTTCATTCGATGCTGCTTTCTCTCACTTCATTCTATACTGCTTTCTCTCACTTCATTTCTTCACAAAACGACATCCCTATAATATGTTTTTTCATTGATGGGAACAAGCAAATGTCACACAGGCCTAAGTCTGGTGAATAGGGATAGGGGGTGGAAGCACGTTAGTGTGAGTTTTGGCGAGGAACTCTTTTACCAATTGGGTTCGATGTACTGGTGCGTTGTCATGCAGAAGATACCAGTCGTCACTCTGCCAGAACTGACAAACAAATTCCCTCAAACGACATCTTCGAGAAATGTGTAGCCTCAGTGATTTGTGCAAGTGTTTGGCGACGATTTTTTCGAACACATTCCGACACCAAAGCAATAGTTTTTGCGTTCCGTGAAGTCGAAGGTAGTCCAACGCGTTCATTGTCTTCAATGAATTCTCTGCCATCTTTAAAACGACGATGTCACGCGCAAACCTTGCATCTCGCCAGGGTAGATTCACCATACGCCTTACTTAGCATTTCCAAAGTCTCCATTGGTGTTTTACCCAAGCGTTGACAGAATTTAATGCTCAACAGTGTTCAAGAAAAACCATCATTCTTAGATCTCAGAACAAAGCTAACTAGCTATGGAAGATAACAGATGCGCGTACTGTTCGTTCACTTGACATAGACTAAACCAACCTGGGCAGGTAGGGGAGGGTTGGGAGAATCCATTTCAAGTGGTTTAACTTTAGGTACTTGCTTTTATCATCAGCAGTGGCCTTAGTCCCCAAACTTTAGGATCGAACTACGTATATATATAACTCTTTAATTCTTTTACTTTTAAACATTTGAGCATTCCTAATTTTTACCCAAATTTTCTGCAAAATATGTAAGTGTTACCCTCGAGTTCTGCTAATACTACACACAAGGATTGCTTGTTTTTTTAAATCTTTTCAATAAGTTTCAAAATTGATTCTAAAATCTGGATTTCACCATCAAACAAAAAGTATCCGTCGTAGAATTTGAAGAATAGAACGTTAAAAAAATAGTTATTTAATTTAACTAATGCAAAAGTAATTAAGAAAAATATGTAGCTCATAAAAAATAATTTAATAAATGAGATTGATTGATTGATAGTTTATTAATATCGCACTTTAGTATTAACACGAAAACTATTGGCGACGGATCTCGTAATTTTGAAACATGGTCAAGCGACGAGGATGACACATGAGGTGGCACCCTTTCTTTCAATTCTCCTGAATTCTCCACCGTGTAAATTTAACAGATGGAAGAGAAGTAAGTGCATTTAAAAAAACATTGGTTTCAACTTTGCAAAAGAGCAATTACGCTTAAAAAACTTACATCTGCGAGAAAAAGTAATTTTTAAGAAAGCACAATAGGCTGAATTCATGAAGGTCACATGATAAAGACAAATACGTGATCTCCATTGAATTCAAAACAGACATCAAACTAATTGTATACTTGTTCTTCTATTTTAAAACTTAGATGAAATTTCAAACGTCATGATTGGATAATTATGTTCAAATGTTATGAAAAAAAATTCTTTAAGAGATTTTAAAATTTTAAAAAAAAAATCTTATTTTATGCATATACTTTTACACAAAATGCATTTTGTCTACCTTTGTGTGTTATTGTTGTTGATAAATTTGTACTTTTTTTAAAAGAAGGTTTCTGAAAAAATCAAAAGTAGGCAACAACAAAGCGCATGAACTGATTAGCTGGGAACACAGATCATTGTTTTTCTCTTATAACTATGACGTCACATGAGTTTTTGAACTTATTGGCAAAAAACACGTGGTTATCATTATCACGTGACTATGACGTCACATGAATTGAGCCTATAGCAGTTAGCTATTTCAGTTAATTGTAATTTAAGCAAGCAATTTCTTAAGAAAAATAATTGAAATTTACTGATTATTAATGTACCTAAAACTAATTTATAAATTTCATTACCAAAATCATACAAATAAAATAACATTAAATCACTGTGATTGAATGCGTTTCGCACAGCTAGCTTTCCTGGTCTATTTTAAGACAAGGAAATATTTAATAACGCAAATGAAGTTTCATTTTAGTCCCTAACTGATTCAGAATTCTGACATGCACCCGCCTTTCCCGAATCTTCCTCCCCTCCAAGATTAAGAGAGGATAAACGTACAAAATGACGGTCACGCCCGCCCCTGTATCCGAGTGCTTTGTAATTAAAGGTAAGTTTAATAATACAGGTAGATTGCCCTCAAAACTCCGTCTCTATTAATAGATTTCCAGGGCTGCTTGAGGACTTCGAAATAGTCTTAAACACTTTTTGAGTGGCCACTGTGTCGCGATATTCGGTCCGAAGTGAACAACTGAATACAAAAGCAGCATACTTGCTGCGTTTATTGATGACTTTCTGTCCAAACAGCGACAGAGACACGAATATTTACTACCCGAATAAATGGAAATGAATCGTAATTTGGATTCACTTAAGCCATCATAGCTTGGAGTATAATGAAGAAGAATGGGCTGCGGATTTTCGAGCGTTCTGGAGTCACGAAAATCGTGTTGCTGGCTAAAATTAGTGAAATGTGTGAAGTTTCATATGCACATCATTTTGTCACTTCACGCATAGGAATGGGTCTAAAACAATTTCAACA
>BMAV01010876.1:79658-89822 GCA_019973955.1 Trichonephila inaurata madagascariensis | reverse complement strand
AAAAAAAATAAATAAAAAATAAAAAAAAAAACGTTGGTAGTCAAACACGATTAACACAATTTTACTTCTTACAGTCAATTTATCATAGAAGTTTTCAATTTTGTGCAAGAGGAAATGTCCAGTTATTTTTCGATTAAATACTTTCTTAAGCCTCACTTGCTGAAATTCTGGTGATCGTTGATTCGTAGATTGTTACCAATAATTCTAAATACGTTCATCAGCAAACATTCATAAATCCGTTTATTAGTTTATATTTTCATTCAGAGGTCTTTCAAAAATACACACTGGAACAGTGATATGGCCCCCTACTGCATATAGTAACAGTGTACTGACTGCAGTGATTAAATATTTTTGAAAATGTTTTGAAAATTCCAAGCTGCTTGTAGTTAGCTTTAAATTTCAATTGAAAATTTCAAAGTAGATAAATATGTCCAATATAATATAAATTGATTTCTGTGCGTCCGTTCAACAACAACGAATCATTTTGGTTACCCCATCTCTGTATTTTATAGCAGATACTTAATTTTGGGGGAAGAATGGTTGAGACGAGTGCATAAGTCTTTGTTAAAATGCCGATCCGGTTAAATTCCGAAAACTATCAATTTACTTCCATTCACAAAAATAATATTTTTATAAAATCATTTAGCTGTTTTACTTATACTGCTCAAAACAATTAAAGGATATTGTAAGTTCCCTATGAAACAACCATGTGATTGATTAATTTTTTAACAAAAATAAAATAGAAGAATTTAAAGAGGAAAATTTTTAACATTTACAAAATTGGAAATAAGCAAATTTTTTTCGGCTATTTAAAAAACTACGCGTTTTAGATAAGGAATTAAAGGGGTGGGCAGCAGCACTCTTTCTGTAGATATAAGTTAAAATAATTGACTCGAAGTTGAATGTTTTGTAATGGTTGAACACGATGTTTTAGCAACATTATTTTACTGAATCAGTAGTCTGGAGAGCCAACAGTCGTTCAGAAGTAGGTCAAACACAATCCGCTGTAGAGAAAGCATTAAGAGTTTCTAAAAGTGTCATTTACAGACGATGGAATCGGTTTTTGGAAAAAAACAAATATTTACCAAAAATCGATTGAAGATTGTGCTCTTTGACATTTCAAAATGAGAATTGGTATTTAACACTAATGGTCAAAAGAAACCACACTATTAGTGCCACTTCATTACAACAGAACCTTCAGAGGACTATTGGTACCAGAATTTAGAATCAAACTGTTCGAAACCGACTCAACCATTTTAGTTTACGTGCTAATGAACCTATGGTTTGTGTTTCATTGCGAGGTAACAGCAGCATTACCCGCAAAAAGTGAACATAGGTGCATCTCAGATGGGAGTGAGCCTTCTTCACGGACGAGTCCTACTTCATTGTACAACCTAATAATATATAGATTCTCACCTTCAGAGAACCTGATATTCAGAAATATCCTGTATTTTGTGCATGAAAGTATTCGTTTTGGTAGAGGCGGAGTGATAGTCTGAGCCGATATTTCTACCAATGGCCACTCTAATAAATAATACCAATAGCAAACGCCAATAAATATCGTCAATAAAATTTAATTACTCCTTTTTTGTTGCTTCTTTTTTTATATATTGCAACACTCATACATATATCAGTCACCGAAACATTTCCTAATCCACAATTTATAACTAAATCATAAAATCTCCTATTTTGAGCAGTACATTTTAACATATATCAGCCTAACGTTTCGATTTGTTTTGCTTTGTTTTTAAGGAACTTTCCTCTTTTATTTTCTTAAAATATTTCTTATAGTTACATAATTTGAAAGTACCTTGCATCTTGTATCAGCTTCAAGAGTCAATATTTTACGGAGCTGGTTTAGGGATTAAAATCAAGTATCAAATTTCATCTCTCTTCGAGTTCACAAAATTTGCTTGCTCATTTTGACTTGTTTTTAATAACTTTTTTTCTTGAAATTGTGGATAATATTGGAAGTAATTCAAAATATCCCCCACACAAATGCTTAATTTTTAATTTTTCAGTGATTTATTATCAAGAGCTGTATACACCAATAGAAACCACTTTATTCTTCGCCATTTTCTTTCGGGAGACATAAATTTTGCTGAAGTTTAATATTTGAAATAATAATTAAAATGTCAAGGTAGTAAGCTAAACATTGTTATTATAACATGAAAATATTCTAAACTTTTTTTTACATTTCAAAATTATTTCAACATTTTTATAACATCTGTTTGTGATTGAATAATATTTAAAAGATTACAGCAAACTGGAATTACAAAAAAAATTTGTTCCCCTAGCATGTTATTAACCAAATATTAAATCGTTATATTTACATATAATTTTTTTGTTTTTAAGGAATACAACATTTCACAAATACATAGGAATACATACAATTTACAGCAGAGCTTCTCTTCTCAAACTGTGGGACACTCCCCATACGGGGAGGGCGTGATATCCATACGTGAGGATGCGTGACCATATTGAAAAGTCGAAAATAAAAGATTTAAAATAAGTATTAGAGTTTACTAAAAGGAAGCAAAACAAAATACATTCTGACACAATAAAAATGAAATGCATATTTACACTGATATAATAATCTTATAAATGTATCAGTACAATATACAATGTTTTTATAAATAATTTATCAATACCGAATTAAAAACAAGTTTAATAATTACTATTGCCTCCCATGGGCTTGTCATGTACAAAATTTAATACTTATTTTGATAATTTGTATGGTTTATATGTAAAGTCGTATTTTAGCTTTAGCGTGTCAAAATATATTTTTATTACTCTTAATACATTGTTATTTTACGGGGGGAAGTGTGATGAAAATTGGGTCGCGAATATAGAAAGTTTGAGAAGCACTGGTTTAATGTAAACATTCTAAATATCTCCATATTTCTTTGTGAATATGACTGTATATGATTATTTCAATTGTTGAAACAGAAATTATCAGAAGAAAAGTATTATCTTCCAATATTATGCACAATTTTTTTAACTGTTTCATATCTACAAGACTGTAACAAAAAGTAACCATTAGAAATTTTATTACAAATAAAATAAGGAAGAATAAGGTAGTACATATACATAAGAAAAGATTGTTTAGTATATTTGTTTTAAAATGAACATTTTTCAAAAGTCCTATTTTTAAAGCCAAATTTTATGTTTTGTTTATGACAATTATAAATCAACTTCACAATTTTGAATCGTTATAACTTTTCAAATCCCTCAAATTATTGCTTTATTTATTTAAAAATTCAATATTCGCTCGCAACATCTGTTTTTCAATTCAGTATTTAAAATCTTACATAAAAATATAATTTTTACGAGATCGTTGAATCTTATTCCTTGAAAATCAAGAATTTATCATGTTATAAAATTCAAATCGAGTGTAAATTACCACATAAATAATCTTTTTCAAATTTCAGCTTTACGCTCCTATGCTTTTCTTCAAAATTATTTCTGTAAGTAATTACACATTCAATTTTTAATTAAAATTTAGATAATTTATAAATATTTTGCTGTAGTGTGTGCTTTTTATTGGCACAATATTCTCTCATTTGGGCCCAAAACTAGAGTAATATATTCTAAAGGCGCATTATTTTCTAATAATATTTTAATCTGTTTGGGATTAATGAGACAGAAAAAAATTTTACTGCTTGCACTCACTTTACATTAGTTGAAATTTTGGTGCTATAAATTTTTAAATTTTTGAAACAAGAGATATCTTATTTAACTTTTATTTTCTGGATATTTTTTATGTTTCCTATTTTAAATAATATTTATAATTAGATGAACGTAGCTAACAAGGGTTTACATATTCGAATTCTATGCTGAAACTTGGTAAATGTGTACCTTATAAAACTCATTTCTAAGACAAGAAAATTGTGTAAATCTCTTGAACTTAAATGGAACTGAATATTCAGAATGGCCTTGCTTCTCATCAAATCTTCCATCCTTTCTTGAATTAAGTCTAAGCCGCAAGCACACCTTTTTTGAACAAACTAAGTCAAACATGTCTTGTGCCAAAAAAAATTTATACTCAACCAAGACAGAACCCGTAGTACGAGTTCGGGATTTGTTGTTTAACTAAAATAAGTAAATTAAAAACAATAATGTTGAGAAAAATAAATTTAGGCCATATGTATAATCAGGTTATGGGTTCTATCCGTGGTCCTTCAACTAATCCTCTAGGGGGAATTATTCTTTAACTGTGGTGTGAGTTTAAAACCACCTTCCACAGAGATTACTTGATTTTATGCTGATGTAAATGCTATTTAAACCCTGACAAGGGGTGTGTTAAAATTAATAGTGAATCGGGTGCAGCTAGTCGTTAATCGTTGATAGAGGGTCGTTCGTTCTCAAGTTATCATTTGAGCAATAACTGCTGCTCTGAGAAGAGCAAATAATCGAAAGCTGATTTGAAAAAGACTGTAGCAGTTTAGAGAAGAGCTGACATGGGATCTACAAGCGGATCAAAAGATAAGCGGATTTTAGATAATCTTATAATTCAGATTAAGAAATTAGGATTGCTCCCAAGGTTATTAAACTTTAAATAATCATAAATTGATTAGTCTGAAATAAAAGTAATTATTTTTATGACATGTGTCCTTCTTCAATGACCCAAACTCCATCTGCAACCTCCGGATTTCAACAAGGTTTTAACATTGAGTTTAGGTCTCATGTTTCCTATGCATTTTGTGTTAGTTATGGCATGTAATTTGGATGAGACAAAAAGTTATTTCTGAAACAATAAATTGTTTGTTAAAGAAATATAATGGAACTAAGCAGATGTGAAGCTATTTGGTCAACAATCAAGTTATTGGAAAAGTTAAGGTCTTTGTCAGTACACAAAAATTCTGGACTTCTAAGGAAAAAAGGTGTACATCCAAAAAAAAGTCTTTATTTCATTGAATGAGAAAGAAAAAAATTATTCAAGAAAGTACAGAATCACTTATAAGAATTTAAACAATTTTAGATTTGTTTCTAAAAATAATAAATAGTAAGAAAAACCCTTTGACAGCCAAACGATTGTACCAATTAATGTATTATCACAATACATACCCGATAACACTTTTAAAAAGCTCCCCAACTGTTTTGAAGGTACATTACCCCGTTCTCAAAGCGAAATATGAAAAAAAAAGTCTTCAAACCCCTCCTGAGATTACGTAAATGATATTTTAATCACTGAAACATCCCCACTCCTTCTCATAATAATGTCATTAAACATGCGATGCTAATAACAGTGGTTAGATTGAATGTTTCTAAAGAAGAAAATTACTTGTTTTCGACGAGGGATCATCGTAAGTAGGAACGTCATCAATCAATGGATACTTTCGAAAATATGGCAAGATGGCATTAGATTGTTCTAGGTAAGAGCTATTGGAGCAAAAGTGGTGTGGGATAAAATTTTCAATATTCCAGATTTATTTTCAAAGTAAGTTCCATTGTGTTTATAAAATAAATGCAATAATGTTCG
Organism: Trichonephila inaurata madagascariensis; assembly: GCA_019973955.1. Lineage (NCBI taxonomy): Eukaryota > Metazoa > Arthropoda > Arachnida > Araneae > Nephilidae > Trichonephila > Trichonephila inaurata. The sequence goes on along the minus strand of BMAV01010876.1, from coordinate 84,340 downwards.
AATATATACATTTGCTTTATTTTAAAAGTTTTAAAAACTGTTAAGTGTTTTCACACACACTATTTTTAATCTGTTTTTACTAAAAATAAAATTAAAGAATGAATTTAAATGTAAAAGCGAACTAAGAATAATAACAGAAATGAAAAAAAGTTATTGACTTGACAGTGATAGTTTCACGTTAATCAGAAAAATAAAATCCGCTTAGTATACTTCAAGAGTTAAAAATGTTTTAAATATGTACTTATAAAAAAAGATATTATCTGACGTCTTATATACTTCTTGTACGTAGGTTGTACAATAAGTAATAAGACTAATCTTACTACCGCAAAACCACCCATCGGAATGTTAATTCCTGTGGCATAAGAAAAGTTTGTTGTCTGTTTTAACAAAAGCTACCAATAGATGGCATGTACAGACTCGTATTCTTGAGTATCACGTGATCGAACTGAAGCGTGTTTGTGGGCTCCTTCAAAACGCGCCCAGTTGTCGAAATGGAAGTAAAAATCAGCATCAGATACCTTTGATATGATACGATATGATTAAAGACTGGAACAAGAAGGGAACAATATCTTAAAACGCTTTATCACAGTAGACGAAGCTTGGTTGCATTAATATGATCCAACCATAAAACAACAAAGCAGTGAATGGAAACATCTATGTTCCCCTTCTCTCAAGAAAGAAAAAACTGTGAAATCAGCTGGTAAAATTATGACCATAGTTTTTTTATTATGAAGGAATTGTGTATCAACACGCTGACGAACCCGGTACTACCATAAACGACTCGTACTACACGAATGTCCTGCTCCTATTACACCATGATAATGCCCGACCGCATATTGCTCGTTGCATACTGTATGTTTCGCAGCAGAACAACGTATAGATTTTACCACACCTTCCACACAGTCCTGATCTCACTCCATGTGATTTCTGGCTGTTTCCTCAACTTGAGAGGCAAACATTTTCAAGCAACAAAGCATGTGTAAAGGCTACGTAGGCGGTTTTGAAACAGCTCTCACAAAACGAACTTTTACATGTTTTTAAGAAGTTTACAGAACTTTGGGATAAATGCATTACGTGCCACGGAAGTTATTTTGAAAAAAACATGTAAATGATGACGATTAAAGGTATTCTGGTTTTTTTATAATTTTAATCTTATTACTTATTGAACAGCCCTCGTATGCTTGCAACATCATGAAAATTATTGAAACTTGCAATAAATGTAAAATAAGCATTCGAATTACAATGATCAGAATTACTCACTGATAACTCATGTGTGGACCGAAAAACGCTCTCTATAAGCTATCAAGTGAGCTGTGCATAAAAGCAATGAAAAGGTGCTTTTAAATATATGTATATCTGTTTGACTGTTGTAAATGATTGATAAGAAATTAATATGTTTCGCCAAAAACGCAGAGTGTCGTACAAGCAACTAACGGATTTTGAACGAGGCTGCATTATTAACCACCAAGACGATTTACTCTTCCGTATTGTTAAATAGTTATGCACACGAGAAGCAATTCTACTGTGTGGAATATAGATGGGTCTTCGGCCACGGAATATGGCACCTTCACGGAAAAGACATACCTCTCTTTTGTAATTCGATAATGGGTAGTACCTCTCATGCTGTAGCACAACATTGGAACATGTCTACAGATATGTCACTGTCTGCCCACACGCTCCATCGACGTTTGCGACAGTATGGGCTATGTATAAGGATTTTTATGTGCAGAATTCCCCTTATGCAGAAACACAAACCTCTCCGTTAGAAAAGCTGACCAACACCGTTGCTAGTGTATCATTTGGTTACAAGTCGTCTTCCTATATGAGCTCCGCAACAATCTAGACTATAACGATGGACACGTACTGGACAGACTCCACAGACATAAACTACTTCTCCAGAAGTATCTTATTTAACATCATAGTGAACGAATGAATGCCGTTGTGGTTTGGAGCGTTATTGAATATTATATGCTATCCCCACCTATATTCCCAACTGTGAGGACCCTGAACATGAACTGTGGGAGCTACATCATAGAAGTTCGATTGTGGAACCCGATATTCTACTTTTCTGCTAAAACACAATTTCAGCAACGGAATGTGGCCGTGATAGCCTAGTGGTCAAGGTAACAGACTCGTGGCCGGTGTGTCATGAGTTCGAGCGTAGTACCGCTGAAGATTCACCGTGAAGGGCAGAGATGCACGTCAAATCTGTCGAAGTTTGAACGTCCTTCATTTGGTGTGGTGTGGAAGATAGTAGAGGGGGTGCCAACTCAGGTGTCTTCCTCGTCACTTGACCATGGTTCAAAATTAAGAGGTCCGTCACCGAAAGCCCTCGAGTAGCTTAATACTGCGACGTTAACTCGTCGCAGTATTAAGCTACGCAGTCACTCACTCTCTATTCAGCTACAGAATATTCATCAACATGTTACTAGAAATGTACAAGCCTTCTTCAGTGTACGGTAGGTTTTGCTTTTGCCATTCCAGCTTATGCGAGCAGAAATTTCTCGATGTGAAGATCCCCCCACTTGAAGGCCAAGCATATAATCCCGTTCAAATTCCATTGGTTGCTCGTATAATACTATGCGTTTTCAGCAAGATATGCGAGAGTATGCTTACGAGATGTATTAACTTTTGATTAATTACTTACAACAGTCAAACTACGCGATATACACATTTCCTTCGGTAATAAACCCAACTTTTAACAATACTTTTTTATACACAGCTCAGTTGAAATTTTAGAGGGTGTTATTCGGTCCATACACGTATAATCTCTTTTCGATTCTATTCATTTGCATTACTTGTCTTCCTTTGCATTTCTTGCAAATTTCGTTTAATTTACGTAGTTCCCTCATTGTGACTTTTTATAAATATTTCTGTAATTTTTTTATTTCTTCTACAATGAGCAAGTTTTTAACAAAAATAATGATAAATTCTTAGGTAGTACATTCCTCAGAAAATTAATCAAGCATCTATTAATAAATTATCAATATTTTTATTTTTGAATATTCAACACAGAATTTAACTAAAAACTTATCTTTTATAAAAGGGATTAAAGCTGCTAGAAGAATGTCTAACAGTTTCTCTTAAGCACAGAATTTTTTTCGTAGTTCATTTGTTAAAATCATGAGACGACTTTTTCAAAGACGTTTTCAAAATTATGCAAGCAGACTTTTTCTCAATGAAAGCAGATTATATGCATTTCTCCAATCTATTCAATTCTTTCAGAGTCCATTATATCCAAAAGTATAGTATCAGTAATATTTTTTCATTCAGCATTAAAACGATTTTAGAGACTAATTTTCTTTCAAATTCTTAAAAAGGCTCAAATTATATTTGTCAAATTATATCAAATTACGTAATTAAAATTCTGAGTCTTTCTTTGAAAAATTATTTTTCAAGAATAATCCCGAAAATAACGTTTGTTTTCTAAAATAATGTGGCTCTGTGAGGAAGATCGATTCCTTGTATCCGCTATATGTTTAAAAGTAACACTTTTCTAATAAAACAATTACTGAAATTAGATTAATTAAAAAAGAAAAGTGACTTATATACTGAACAGTATTGCATAACATAGTTTCTAGAGTTATAAAAAGAATACGATTAAAAAAAGCCATATTTATTAGCTATTTTATGAAATTAAAATTATGTACATTTTCGTAGCCGATTATGAAGAAGCACTAAAATAAAGTAATATAAAAAAATAGTTTTAAGTCAATTCCTACTTAGATCAACAACGAAAAATTTTATTTCAGCTACTTTTTATTAAATAGTTACAATTAATATAAATATGTATATATAGGACAGAATCATAACATTAAGTGGTAATTAGTTTTTCAATTATCATTAAAGTATCATATTGTCCTTTTAATTTCAGTCCAATTGAATGCTTTAACGCATGAGAAAAAAACCTTTTCAAGTTTTGACACAAGTCGCCAAAATGGTTGCTAAGTCGCCAACATGGCTGTATTTGTAATTCTTTAAATACTTAGTTTTAATCAATTAATTTTTATTAATTATAATTAAACTATTGTATTGTCATCCAAAATGATCCTGTATATAAAATTTCAGCTCAATTCAGCGCTTTAAAATGTATTTTATTAACGATTGAAAATTCCACCAAGATAAATAAATAAATATACAAATATATAAATAAATAAATATATAGACAGTGCGAGCTAATAGTAGGAATTGAATATAAGATACGTTCTTTTCGACGTTTAATGTAGTGGAGTTTATTAACGTCACATTCTAAATGTACACTAGAGCTATTGGCAAAAGACCTCATAATTTTTCAAACTCTAGAAGAAATGCATTATTTTATTTACACCATATACTTAGAGGAATATTCATCATTGGATACAAACCATGAACACACACTACCAAAAAATGGACTGTAATATGCATTAGTAATAAAAAAATTTCAAAAAATTAAAAAATACTAAAAGAACTTCACTCAATTATTGTAAAACATCTCACAAAATGTTCAAAAATTCATGAATATAAATAGATTGAAATATGTAGAAAAAGTTGCAATAGAGAATCATTTCGTATAGTAATAAAACAAAAATAAAGGATAAGTATTGTTATATATTTAATTACTTAATCCAACTCCTTTTTAATATACCCATAAGTAACCCATTAATTTCAGTAATAAGTTCATAATAAAACTTTCATTTAACGTC
>BMAV01010876.1:12485-45487 GCA_019973955.1 Trichonephila inaurata madagascariensis | reverse complement strand
ATCATACTCGCATGGCAAAAGTAGTGCAACGAGTGTAATCGCACATCAAACTGAAGAACGGGCATCAGCAAACGAGAAAAACAAAGAATGGCACAAACACATGCTGAGGGCGCAGCAGAGCAACATGCAGCCAGACTTGGGGATGCACATTTGCGAGCACAGTATTCGTGTTTTGCAACATCAGATCTGCTTTGTTCTCAGCAAAAGGAATACAATAGGTTTTGAATGGCTGAATGATGTCAAATTAGAAACAGCACATCAGTCTCAAACATGACTTTGTGGTGAGCAATTACACAATAACAGTCACTTTCATTCCATTACAACCCAGTGGAAGATTATAGGTTGAGCCAGCATGTTCTCAACAGCACAATGAATATAGTGTATCCTTATTGCAATGTTTTGTACCGCTGAAAAAATTAAAACTGCCTCTACTTGGAGAAGCACCAGAGCCATTAAAAACTTTGCCTGCCAGATATACTGCAGAATCAAAACATTTCCTATATAACATCAGGAAATACAATTCATGCTCCCAAATGACAGTTTGTAGAAATGTGCATTTGTGAACATACCTCTGATTTAACAGAAATATCCATATGCTCTGTAAAACTAACCCATTGCCCTCAATTAAGCCGGAGTGGAGCCATTTAAAATTTATCTTCCAACTTGAAGTCTCCATTATGAAGACAATGTAAATAAATTTAGGTTGTTGTTACCAATGCCACCTGATCGGCAAAGGCCAGATCGAGGCCCACGAAATTCATCATGGTAGAGGGCTAAGTGATGCCTGTCGTTAGCCGTAGCTTTGAGCACCATACAGATGACAGTACGATTTGGCTCAGTTCCACCTCAATTTAGAGGGAGAACACTCTGGGGGTGGTCAGAGGCCTCCCACCTCTCTTCCCCTTCCACCAACCTCACAAGAGGACTAGCGGCTTGACGGCTATTTAGAGTAGCCCCATGTCGCGAAGGCACTATACATTTACAAACATCCATGTCTTCTCCGGGATTCGAATCCAGTCCCTACGGCACAGTAGTCAGCGTCGCTAACCACTATACCGGATGGGCGACATAAATTTAGGTTCATAGCATAAGGACAAAAATAAGCTGTAATAACTACAAGTATTTGGTTTACAAATGATATCAGTTAAGGAAAGATTTGTGTAAATATATTTATACATTTTTTTATATAAAAAAATCATACCTCCAATACGAATGTTTAAATATTCTGAAAACATGTTTTCTCTTTAACCAGACTGAGCCACAGCAACGCGTGGCAGGGTACAGCTAGTTTGTAATAAATGTATAATCTTCTGTTTGTATTGTATGTTTCTGTTCCTCCACTAGTATTTCATATGTGTATCCCAAGATTAAAACACACGACAACACTTTTGTTTCTAATGTTTTCACACTATAAGACTTTTTTTTATCAGGGTGATAATACTCTGTAGTTCCATATCCCAATGGATTTATTATAAAATAACTCAAATGAAACATTTTGCTCAAAATTTACTTGTTTCACACAAATTGTGTTTACAAAAAAAATCTACTTCTATATGGCATCTAATTATTTTTATTTAACATTGTTATTTGCATTTGCAATAAAAGAATTTTTATACAAATAAATATGGCACACAGTGATTTTTTTACTTTTAGGAAATTAAAAAAATATATAAACAAATTTTCATGTTCCAGTATTTTATAGAAAATACGAACTATCACAAAATATGTTGATCTACGATAATATATATGTATAATACTCAAATATACAAATTTTTTGCTTAATAATAAATTAGAATTAAATTTAGCATTTTTTTTTTACAGAAGCTAATATTTTAAAAAGATGTCTTCTACATGCCATTTTATTTCTTTACAGAGAAGCTCAGATGTATACAAATATTTTTAAAAAGTATACGTAGTTGTTTGCTGAAATTGATAATTTAAAATGATAGTTAATCATTAAATGTTTAAATTTTAATCTTAATGTATTTATTTTAATTCTTTTGTAACAATCGACTGTTTCGTAACTTTTTATGGGATACAACATTTAAATCTGATCAACTTATCAAACAAATGTGATTTTTTAACCCCAATTTTTAAACATCAGAATGTCTCAACATTAAGATATAACAGATATAGTAAATGTTTCTATATTACACTAAATCTAGAATGCTACTGTACTTACTATATTAATTTTTTTCAAAAATATAGATATTACAATTAATTTTAAAGAAATCTAATACTTATAATGAATAAACATTTGAAACAAATTTGTATGTTTACACGGGTAAGGTGAAAAGTTAGCCTGACACAGATGGCATTCCAATCCGTAAAAATTTATGTTTCCTGCCTAGGTGCACGTCGTTAGTTTGTATGACAAGTGTCAATGTGTTTTTTCATCTAGTTTGTTTACACAAATTTTTGCAGTATATGTGTTGCATGTTTATCGTTAAAATGGATAAACTTGAATGCTGTGTGGTCATAAAATTCTCCCATTTTGGATGGATTAACCCCCAAGGAAATTCATCCAAAGTTGATAAAAGTTTACAGCTCCTTCCATGTCAATTGTTATAAAGTGGGAAGTGAAATTTAACATAATAGCATGCCCCTCAAAGATGACCCACATGAAAGGTGGTCAAACACAGCAACTACACCCACACCTAATCATAGAAAAAGCGCACGACAGGCAAGCAAGATAGCCAAGGCTGTGGGGATATCCGAAGGGAATGAAACATTTTGCATAAAGAGTTAGGGATGCGAAAGCTCAGTGCAAGATGCATTTGCTAATGAGAATCAAAAACAAATGCGCAGAACGATTTTCCCATGCAAGGTTTGGACTAATTCAAATAGGGATTAGGGATCCAACTGATTTTGTACGGCAGTTAGTCACCATGGACGAGATACGGGTCCATCATTACAGGCCTCAAATGGAATTGCAGTCAAAACAGTGAGGGGAAGTCGGTAGTTGAGCCTCAAAGAGAGCGAAGTCAATTACATGTGACAACAATTTTATGGCCAGAATGTTTTGGGATGTGAAAGGGATCCTGTTACTTTGAAAAAGGCAAGACAATTACATGCGAATATTACTTTTACACTGACGAAGAAAATCATCTTTCCCCAAGGCAACACTTGTACACAAGGGTGTGCTGATGGTGGGAAAACTGTTGGATTTGCTCAGTTATTCACCTATTCTCCTGATTTGGCACCCTCAGATTTCCATCTGTTCCCAAATTTGAAGAAATTACGGTCTGGGAAGCATTTTGCATCCAATGAAATTAAAAGGGGCTATAGATGAATATTTTCACAGCCTTCTAGACTCTCACTTTTGGGAAGGAATATTGATGTTGGAGAAATGCTGGACTAAGTGTGTTGAAGTCAAGAGAGATTATGTATAAAAATAAAACCAGTTTTTAACTGAAAATAACAGTATTTTATAGTTAGGTTTTTTCACCTTATATCATAGGGGATACTGAAAATTAACTTACATAAAAGTATTTTTCATCAATAGTATTGCCGAGTGTTCACAAAAATTAATGATTTAAAATAGTTAATAAATTTTTTTAAAAAAATGCTTTGTTTTTATAAAAATACCCAAGGATTTTTACTCTATCACAAACAGTCTAAGAAAAAAAACCAAGAAGTTAACTGTTCCTGACTAATGATAGCATTAATTAGAAATAAACCAGAATATAATCCCGAGTTTGAATACTAGAGAAAGTACCTTAAACGAAAACAGATGTCTCGGCTAACTTATATAGAAAATTGACAGCAAAAGTATCTAAATTTTAGACATTTCAATTTCAACAAATTTCATTAAATTTTAGAAATATTCTGAACATACTAGAAGTATAATATTTTTAATACAAAATTGATTTAATTGCAGGATTCTAACAATATGCTTATTATTATTAAAAGTTTTAATGGGAAAATGTATATATAATGAGGATTATTAAATACTATTGCATTAAATTAAATTTTTTTTTTTGAATATTCAGTACCAGTTTTTAGCACCAAGTAATAATAATATTTCCAGATATTTTTCAGAAAATTACAACATGACATTAATTTCACATTCCTAAATTTGATTTTTAATCCCTTTGGGACGAACGTCCCACATATGAGCCAGTATGAAACACCATCAGAGGCCAAATGACTTACCCATGCGCAGGCACTTGAAATGTTTTGCAAGCTCAGTTTCTTGGCAATAGATGAGTGCTTTATGACTGCTCTTTAAATGAACATGTGGTTTTTGTTTAAGTGATGAGAGATTTATTTTCGCTAAAGCATTTGATTTGGGTTTGCAGTTTAATTTTTAACTTATAATTAGATCTGGTAGACAGCATTTGTCTTTTTCTTACTTTTTTAGAAGGTCGACTTTTACAAAGAGACCGCTGACAATAAAATGTTTAAAACTGGTACTTAAACATAAAGTGGCTGAAGTAAATAAAGTATATATCTTTCGTATAATATACAGAACAATATTGAACAACACGTTTATATTTCGGTATTTTTATGGATTTAGGCTTAACTACACAAAACCCTCCGGCCCTGGCGGTACTCACACGTTTGCAGCCTTCATCCCGAAAGAGTTAAAGTAAAATCAATTTTTTTTTTAAAATTACTAACTCAATACCCCTTTCCTAAAATCATAAGAAAAAGATGCATGCTTATGAAAATTTTTGAATTCAGGTGTTTAGTTCATATATATTATTTTTTTATAAGGAGATAAATAGTTATTTTATATAGTGTGAAAAGCAGTTTGATTATTTTTCCCTTTGATTAGTCCCTTCAAACAAAAAGTGATTATTAAATAGCAACTAAAAAACTAACTTAAAATAAAAAAAAAATTTAAAAAATGACGCTTATTACAAGAGAATCCAAACATAGGTAATTTAAAATGAACATTTAAAAAAAATTCTTTATTAAAAATTACTTAATGGGAAACTTTTACATTTACTGCAAAATGTTACAGTTCTATTTGGAAACAAATGTAAGCTAATATTGTTAATATTAAAAGATATATTTAATGCAATCATATATACTGAAATATACATTTTGTTGCTCATCAAGAACTATCACAACAAATGTAAAATGATTACCTCCCCCCCATACACTGTCCGGTAGAAATGATCAATCTTAGTTTAAACCCCAGTTTTAACACTATTTTAAAATTATTTTTTAAAATTAACTATGCATATATAGTTACAAAAATCTAATACTACTTGCTATACATTTTACGAATCCTAAAAAAATATTGAGTAATACATTTATCATGTGCTTACAAGTATGCCTCTAATCCAATTATTTTAGTATAGGTCACTTATTTCAGTTTACAAAAGCAATTTGAGATTTTAAGGAGAAAGAAAAGAACCTTAATCCTTAAGTATTCACATTTTAATTATGCAATAGTAGGCAAATACAGAACAGAATTTGGAAACCACAATTAAACAGTCTTCTTCCGATGCTACAAAAATGATTATAATCAAATGAAGAAGAGAAGGAAAATAAATATATATATATACACATGTATGTATATGTATCACTGATCCAAAATTTCAAAGTAGATTCTAATTAGTTTGACATTGAACACCTCGTGGCCCTCCATAACGTTCATCATCTTCTTCATAAGCTTGTCTATTATATCGTTGATTTCTGGAATCCTGGTCTGGAGTAAGATCTAATAATGGAGCCTGTAAAAAAAGAAAAGCATTAACTGTTTAAATTATACAAGACACTTTTTCTTTACTAAGAAATAGCAAAAAATATACGTATCAATAAAAAATCATGGTATTTTAATAAACTATGAACAAGTGTTTCTGTACTTTTGGCAAAGATTAAAAATGAAAAACTGTTTACATTTGATAAATAACAATTTTATGGCTTGTTTAATTGAATTTAAAAGAGAAACAGACCTCTAAAATAAGCTTATTTTTAACTCATGATCTCGATGTGTAAAAAAATATCAAAATAAAAAAATAGATTAGCTCTATCATCCAGTATAAAATACATCCAGTAACAAGAGTCTGGAAATTCGTGGTTTTTATAACATCAATATTTGCCAACAATTGCAATTAGTGACCCATTTGAAGATTCAATGTAAGCAGAATATGACATTCTTTACATCTGGAACAAGGGACAGAAGATGAGAAAAAATTAACAGTATCACATTGTTTTCAAAATTACTATTATGATATTTGCCTCTTTTATAAACTCAAACAGGAACAAGTCTTAAAGTAATTTGATATACTAGGTTTATTTCAACACATCAACAATTCAAGATTATTGCAATTTTAAAGTGTATATATATACCGTAAAATCCGGCGTATAACGCACACTTTTAACACAAAAAATAAGAACGAAATTTAAGGGTGCGCATTATACGCCGGATATGAAAACAAGTTTTAAAAATTAAAAAAAAAAAGAGACGAGCTTAAAAAAAAATTAGGCTTCTTCATAACGAAATACAGTTTATTTAAAATAAATGACATTCTTCATGAAATTAAAGGGTTGTAGTTCTAGAAGTATACTATTTCTTCAAAATCTTGGGATAATACCTCGAATAAATTACTTCAAAATGTAAAAGTATTGCTAGGTTTCTTCGTAAAAGAGGGGGTGCACGTTATACGGCGAATATATCTTAAAATTAAAAAATACAGTTCGAAAGTATAGGTGCGTGCTATACGCCGGATTTTACGGTATATATATATATAAGATTATTATATATTTTACAGGATCTGTTTCAGTAAAAATAAATTCCAATTAAAAAAAACTGAAATAAGCACATGCACATATATTAATTCTAAAAAGAAAAGAAAAATATACTTACTTCATCAGCATTATCTGGAATAATATATTCAGGTCTAGGAGGCAAAATAGCTTCTATTTGTGTAATAGCAGTTTCTGACAGTTGATCAGGAAAATTAACTACAAACTGAATTATAAGCTTGCCCTTCTCAAAAGGATTCTTATATTGAGGCATACCTTCATTTAATATACATTTTAAAGATTGATTATGTATAACTTCTCCTGAAATAAAATGAAGATATCTAATTTCAATTCAATGTTGAAATAATTATCTCTTTACAAGTAATATATAAAAAAAAATTAAAGTCAATTCTTACTAAGAAACAACAAAGAATATTTTTATTTAATAGTTACTTTTTATCAAATAATTACAATTAATATAAATATATATATACATATGACAGAATCGCAACATAGAGTGGTAATTAATTTCTAATAATTATCATTAAAGTATCGTATTGCCATCCAAAACAATCATGTATATAAAATTTCAGTTCAAATGAAAGCTTTAAAAACATGAGAAAAAAAAATCTTTTTGTGACCCAAGTCAAAAGCCAATGTGACACTGTATCTTAATTCTTTAAATAATTAGTTTAAGTCAATTAATTTTAATTAAATTATTATACTGTCACTCAAAACAATCGTGCATAGAAAATTTCAGCTCAAATGAGTGCTTTAAAATGCGAGAAAAAATCTTTTAAAGTTTTGACACAAGTCGCCAAAAATGATGCCAACGTGGCTGTAATTTTTTGAATAATTAGTTTTAATCAATTTTTATTAATAAAAACTGAGTTACTGTATTGTCATCCAAAATAATCGTGTATATAAAATTTCAGCTCAATTGAGCACTTTAAAATGTATTTTATTAACGATTGAAAATTTGAACAAGATAAATATATAGAGAGCGTGAGCTAAATAGTAGGAATTGAATAAAACAGGATTGAAAAATGTTTTAATAATAACTATACAATATTGATAAGTATTTTTCCACCAATGAATAACTTAATTTACAGTATTTTCAGCAGGTTTAAAGACAAAAAACCTCTGCTTCTTTAATTTTATCAGTCTCCACACAAGAGTCTGTCCAAGTGAGGGTAATTTATACATATTTGACATTCGAAACAAGAGGAAGATCTTTGTCTACATCAAATTTTAAAAAGCTTTCTATTAGGCCTACACTCAGGACTTTTAAATTATAGCATTACACTCACAATACTCATCTTGCATATTTCTATTTTACAGATTACCTCAGCAATGTGGTAATCCTCCTCAATTTTGGAATTTTTTTTTTATGGTAATAAAAACGATCTAACAGTTTTTATGCAAATTTTAAGTGCCAATTCGTAAATATTTTGCTCCCTTTTTGTCTTTTTAAAATCAGTGATTAAGTATGTCAGAATTTCCTGTTTTTATCAAAAGTTAATTTTAGAGGGGCTTTTTTTTAGAGAATTTATATGAGTAGTCAAGTTTAACTAAGCTAGGTAAGTTTAGTAAGCCAAACAGAAATATTTTAGCAAATTCAATTAAATGAATATAAAAATTGAACCCTTTTGAAAAAATATGGATTCCTCAAAGATTTAAAAATGTTAAGATTTTTCTCCTACAATGATAGAACTATTTGAAAAAAAAAAATATCTAAGCTTATACCTAAAAATGAACTCTTGATCAAATCGTATGTGTAAAACATCTTTTAAAAATTGCTACATTTCAAATTAAGATTTTTTCCTTTCTCACTGAAGATTTCCCCCAAATATAGCAGATATTGTTATATATTGCAAGATTATGTCAATTTTCTGTTAAAACATGTTATTTTTATCCGTATGTAAACAACTTTTGCACATTTGTTTCTTCCTTTGCCTTCTTTGTTTCTCCATAATGTTAAAATTTACATATTCCACAACTGGTTACATTTCCATTTAATTGCCTTAATATTTTAGTACATGCAACACTGCTTTTTCACAATACAGTTATCCTAGAACTTTTTTGTGGGTGTCCAATTATTTACATTGTTTTTTATTTTTTAGTTATTTGCAATAAACAAGCCATTACAAATTAAATTTTAACTGTTAAAATTAAAACTAGAGTCTTCATTTGTATGACATACAAAACTACATTCCTTGGCAGAACAAATAAATTCATTGGTTATCAGGACAATAATTGACTTTCCAAATAAGTTTTGCATTAGGATCTAACACATTTCAACTAGTTTTTCTTTGAAAATAAATTTAATAAAAAATTTTAAATATTAAACACATTTGAATTTTGTATTTATGTTTTAATATTTTTACTTTCTTAAAGGATTAAAAGTAATACTAAGACATAGCATTTCACAAAATAGTTTCATTCTTAAAAAAAAAATTTAAAGTATAATTTCAAAATATTTGCAATTTTAACCCCCACTGTACTAAAAAAAAAATCCATATGCTTCTATATTTGTTATAATACATCAAGTGTTTGATAGTATAATGTTAATACCTAGATGCTTCTAGAGATATGGAATTCTTTAGAAGTTACAAGAATTACAATTATACATACTTTTTTTAAAAAAATTTCTATTGCATTCTAATTGTACACAATAAACCTTTTACCCTGAAAATTTAATTCTAGCTGGTCTATCTTTCTATGATTTATCTACATGTTGGTAGATAATCATAAAAAATCTAGAATGAAAAATAGTCTACAGCAGCGCTTCCGCAACCTTTTTATAGCTGCGGACCAGTCAACGTTTGATAATTTTACCGCAGCCCGCTGAGGGTGTGTGGGACATTGATTATTTATATTTTAGATTGTTTTGATTTAGCAATTTTAATTTAGTTACATTTAAATATATCTTCAGAATATATATATAAAATAGTTACACCAAATATGAATAAAAGTTATTTAATGTGGAATATAAAGTGATTTCCATGGAAAGTAGCGCAAACCCGAGAGAAATGCACCACTTTAAATAAAATGGCAATAGTTTAATGTTCTTTAGGCGGCCTGGCACCATTTGATCCACGGACCGGGGGTTGCGGATCACTGGTCTACAGCATGTGTGAAAGCAGGTAATTAAAGAAAGTATTAAATAAAAGTTTGGTGTTTTTTACTTAAGGTTTTCAAAGGGTTATGGGTAAGTAAGCAATGCTTCAATCTTGATAAATGAGTTCAGTTTTATTTTCCCTGGTGATGCATAAAAAAACAACTGCTAAGATTTACACTCAAACTGTATATAGATAATGAAAAGATCATTCAGAAATTGTAATCTCATAAATACAAAACTCTAAGCTTTCAGCACTTTTGGAAGTGCAAGTGAATAACTAATAATTTGTTAAACACATTATTAGTGATACAAAAGTTAAATAAAATCCCAAATAAACTAGCAGAAAATATTCATATCTATAACCCATCCAATTGCTCTTGCATATGCATAGATCTTTTTTCTTTTAAATAGACAGTTCAATTTTTTTTTTTTGGCAATAGAAAATAAATTTATCTGTAGGGTTAATAAATGTAGTAAAATTATAATTTATTGACTTCAATCACAATATTTTATTCGTATTTGATAGAAAATAAACATGTATAGCTGGTTTTACCTTTCATCACTATTTTGGTTAAAATATTAAACTATAAATATTGTTTTTAAATAAATTTAGAGGAATTAGAAGAGTTGTGTACAGATAACCTACCGGGATTCATAAAATAAATAAGTCACCTCCAATGGGAGAGTTTAGGTTACATTAAAATACAAAAAATTTACTAAATAAGAGTTTTTATATCATAAAACACAGGTTCACTATGGAGTTAAGGCAGGGGTCAGCATTACTCCTATAAAATTATATATATATTTGCTGTCAGTAAGATCTCAAGATCCAAATTTAAAGGTGAATTTCCTCATTCCCAAATATTCCATTAAAATGAGATCCAAGACAATTCAGTTATCTTTGCCGTATGAGCAACAGTCTATTGTAGGTTTTCAAGCTCAAGTTCATGAATTTTCTTATACTTTACATCTGTCTGTATAATTGGCAAATGTCTAGGACAAGGTTTGTTTTCAATGTGTCACAATTTTGGCCGGCCCCCCATTTTCCCCCTTCAAATTGTGTTTTTTTTTTTACCAAGCTGTTTTCAACATCATAATTAGCCTTTGCAGTATTTTTTAACAGAAAAAAGCAAAATTTTACATCTATATGCTGTTCATTTATAAATTTGCCATTAAAAAAATGAGAAGAGTATAAAATAATTGTAGTGAAACACTTACTACAGACATACAAATCTTTCCTACTCATTACCCACTTTTTTTAAGGACTTTCATAACACACTGAGGGAGGAAAATACAAATGTGCAAGCTTCACATCAGGACTACATTGTTCCAGGTATTTTAAATATTACCTTATGTTTCAGTCCACAGCTATAGTGAAATTTTTATAGCCAAAATATAATCTACATGGTCGCATTTTTTAAATTGATATTCCTATTAACTATAAATCTGTAAGTGATCACACATCATATAATTCTTAGATTGGAAGCACAAGCTTTTAATTGAAAATTAATTTTAACAGCACACATTTTAGCTCTTCAATAATATTTCACTTGTCATAAGGTGAGGCTGATGCAGGTTAAATATTTCAAGAAAAGGTATGAGCATTTGGAATGTGGAGTGTCAAGTTCCAGCATTTCCTTGTTCATTAACAAAGGTTGAAAATTATGAGATTAGTCAACAATAATCATTCTGTCACTTTTACACTGAAACAGTTCAGGGATCAGTTCAATCCCTTACTTTCATCAGAGAAATAACCTTGAAGAGACAGTATTTTAACATCTCCCGCAAAATGATCATATCCCTTAGGGATTTAATCAAATTTCTAATTTTGTCATTTCTCTACGACATATATACTAGACAGACAAAACAACATTGATGGTCCTTTGAAAGATTATCGGAAAGATTGGTGACCAAAATGATTACCTGGTAAGCATGTAATAACAAGCTCTCTATTATCTGGAGTTCTAATTATTCTTTGGAATCCACACAAGGCTTCAACTAAGGTCAATTCCATTCTCATGATGAGGTCACTACCTCTTCTTTTAAAAAGTGCATGTTCTTTTTCATCAAGAACAATAACAATATCACCGGGTTCTAAACCAGGTTCTTGATCACCTTCACCAGAAAAAGTAATTCTGTGACCATCTTCCATACCTATAAACATATTTAAAAAAAGTTAATTTTTTTTTTCAAAAAAAGGTTAATATTTTTAAATTTGTCACTTGTACTGAAATGATTCATTATGTAGAAAATTGACCCATTTTATGTGCTACTTAATTAAAAACTAACAATTCTATTATAAAAAAATTTCATGAAGAATTCAGTACTTTTAAATTAATATGCCATGTCTTGCAACAAATTTGAAGCATAATTGCACTAAAACAAATCAATTTAATCATTTGTTTATAAAATATGAGCATCAAAGATCTAAATCTGCCACAATAGTCACTTCTTGAAAATTAATTGATATAACAGAAAAATTAAATGACTATATACCCAAAAGTAAAGTCTCAGATTTAGAAAAATTAAATAAAGTATAATGGTTAAAAATGTTTCTATTCTCAACTTTTGTTTATAAGTAAATTATTCAATTGAGCACGAAATAAAAGGAAATTCATTCCATTTAATAAATTTTTTAATGTTAAGTTGTTATGCAACTATATATTTTCATTTAATTATATTGATAGTTCATAACACTGCTCGATAAAATATTAGCATACAAACATTGCTGAGTATTTATATTAAGCAAAGTGAAAATTAAAATTCAAAGATGAGGTAGGGTCAAAAAGTTCCTGGATTAGGTCAATTACAATTTATAAAATAGAATAATTTAATCTTATTGGGTTTTAAAGTCCTATATCCTCGTGCATCCACATACTTGTCCCAGCATTCATGTAACCGTTTAAAACACTCCTGGAATCCACTTCTTGAGAGGTCCTTCAGTTGCTTCATTGCATTTTCAATCACCTCATTCGTATCTACAAAATGGGGTCCTTTCAATTTCATTTTCAGCCATGGAAACAGGTAAAAATCCGCTGGTGCGAGGTTGGGAGAATAAGTGGGGTCTTCCACAGTGGTAACACCGTTTCTGGCAAGGTACTTTAACACTATCACAATGCAATGTGGTGGAATATTGTTGTGCAAAAGAAGCCAATTGTTTGCTGTCCATTTTTCAGATCGCATCTCCTAGTCATTTAAGAATCTCAGGGTAAAGTTAATTATCAACTGGCCTTGAGGAATAAATTCACTGTGAATTACATCCTCGTAATCGAAAAACACCTCCAACATTTTTCTCTCGGCTTTTGTTCAAGAGAAATTTCTTCTTTGGTGATGTTTTTGATTTCCATCCACCTGACTGATGTTTTATTTCAGGGTCATAAAGAAAACACCATGTTTCATCGTCTGTCATGATTTGCTTCAAGAAGCTGTCATCAGCCACACCAATCAAATCCCTGAACATGTTCATTTTCATTTCTTTTTGTTCAGGTGTTAAAATTTTTGGAACCATGTGCAATCACAATGGATTTTCAAGTCATCATGAAGAATCATGTGAGCCCTCCCAAGTGAAATTTCAAGTTCAGAGGAAATAGCATCAACCGTTATTCATCTATCCACACACGATTTCTCAAACATGCTCAACACTCACCTGTGGTAGAAAAGGAAGGGGCACTCAGTCCATAGATCATGTTTGATGTTTGTGTGACCTTCACAAAAATGCTTATGCCACTTGTACACAGTCATTTCTTTTTCATGGCATCATTTTTGTATGCTTCCTTCAGCATCTTGAGTGTCTCAGGTGATTTCTTGAGCAAAATGCAGAATTTGATGTTTGTACGCAGCTTCAAAGATAACATTTCAAAATCTGACGAAAGAAAAATTTGCTTTGTTGGAAATTATCTGCAGCTAATGCCTACAGAACTGGAAATTAATTCCAGACGCCTGTGTGTTTTCCTTATTGTGCTGACAACCTCCAAAATAGATATTATTTCCCCTCCAATAAACAACTGCATGAATGTAGACAACCATTTGAGGAACTTTTTGAATCTACCTTGTAATTAAATAAATAGGCATGCATGTCATTAAGCCTTTATCTTAGTTACTGAAATCATACATGCTAATAAAATTATATTAATTGATGTTAAATGGATATATAAAACACATTTTGTAAAAATTTATTTTTCACACACAATGTATCTTAGTTTATAAAAGTTGTACTGCTGTTGATGGGGTACTACACATTGCAAAGTGAAAAAATACACTTTCTGTCACACACACACACAAATATTACAGTCGAACCTCTACATTGCAAATTTTTCTATATAGCGAACTTTTTCCTGGAAACGAACATTTCACGATTTTCTTCGTAAAATAACCTCTATAGTGAGGTGCATTTTCTATACAACAAACTTTTTCTTTTGTGATTCAATTTTTGTCCTCCCTTTTTTTAAAGTATTTCTGAAAAAATTTCAAGTTAATCTCTAAGACATTTTATGGTGGTCATAAATCTTGAACTGGTTTTATTAGATCCTAACTCACTGAGTGAGTGAGTGAATATTAACGTCACACTACACAAGGGCTTTTGGTGACAGACCATGTAATTTTGAACCATGGTCAAGTGAAGTGGACAACACCCGAGCTGGCACCCCCACCCTTCCTAACTACCACACCATACCAACCTAACTCGCCAAGAGCAATAGAGTTCTGGGCGTTTCATCCAAGAAGTGCAACTTTTAACCCCCATCGTCTAGTTCACTAGAAACATCTTCGATAACCTCTTTCAACCTCTAATTATAAAATAATGTATGTTTAAGGCTATCTTCGGCTAATGTTAAAGAATAGGGGTCGAATTCGGAATATTTTTTCAGATATAAAAGTACTCAAACATTAATAGTATATTCTGGCTAAACTATCCTGTAGAGAACCGCTTATTTTATCATACTACTCATTTTTATCAGAGTTGACAGATTTTTCCTTTTATAAAATATGTTTTGCATTGTTTTTCACTATACCGTAATGCTAAATGAGTTATCCCTTCACATGTTAAAAGGAATAACGAATTATTTATGAAATTTTAAAAACACTATATTATAAACAAATGCATGAGTTACAATGTCACAAATTTTTATAAAAATTGAGGCATTTTTTCTATCTGAAAATGTGCTCCACATCAAGTTCACGCTCTCGTACATATGGCAAAAACAGCCTTAATATTACTTGTATGCTTTAAATTATAAAATGTCCTCAAAATTCAATAATTTTAGTATAAAAATATTTTCTTAATATTGAAAATACAGATAATTCTTTGACATTCTATTTTCTTGTTTTCGTTTCTTTTTTGATGGGTAAAGATATATAAAATAAATATATATTAATTTAAAAATAGATGTAAATAATTACTTTTTTTTAATATATAGTGTTTAATGAATTTAAAATTTGTATAATGTAGTTTATATAAAGTATATTAAAAGATGAACCTCTATATAACAAACTTTCTTCCAGGATTTAGCAACTTCGTTATGTAGAGGTCCGACTGTATACATATATATACACCCAGAAGAAATTGAGCTACTATCACAAAATTTGGCAGGTATGTAGTCTGGTAAGAGATATGCAAATGATTAAAATTTTGACACCAATGAGACAAGGGTAAGCGCACTATGCACGTATGAGATGCGTAGCTGGGAAAGTTTAAAAGCATGATTGGTCATGTCATAGGGTTATTCAAGCAAATCTGTTGATTTGGATGGACAGTATTGGGACTAGAGACGCCTTTAAGATGTAACCAGTGACAGCATGAGCAGTTGTCGGACTGCGAGAGGGGGCGTATTAAAGGCCTCATGGAAGCAGGTTGGTCGAACAGGCAAACTGGCCAGAAACTTATGCAGCAAAGTAGCACTAAGAGGGAAAAAAAGTAGCAAAAGGTAGCGAATCGATTTTCTCTTGAAATTCATAAATATAATTTTTTTTAATTTTGTAAAACTACGTTAATTATTTAATTCATTTAAAATACATTCAAATTCTTCTTGCTAAATATCGTGATCTGCTTTGTCTTTTTTACAAAATTCTGAATTGTATTGAAGCATTTGTAGCGATGGAATGAAATCAACGCAGCAAGTCCCTCATTCTTCCAAAGTGATTTTGATTCTGAGAATGACTCAAACAGTTCGAGACACATTTGATTTCTTAATTTTGTCTTTTGTGACGTCACTCTGTAAAATGCCCTTTCTACAGAAGCATTACATATTGGTAGGTTGTAAGGCTTTAAAGCAAATATAGCTAAATCTCTTAAAAATGGATTTAAAAATGCATTCAGTAATTTGCAATGATCAACACGATCACTTTGAAAGAGCAAATTAATCCACCCAAATTCTGCTAAAATTGGCAGCTGTATTTCAACAATATTTAATTCTATCCTTGTATTAATTTAAGTAAAGGGATAGTAAGATAAGTAGTTGAATGGAAAGAGAGAAATTCAGGCAGTGGCACAACGGAGAATATTAGGGCCCCTTGCAAAGTCAGTTTTAGAACCCCAAGCCCTAATATGTACTTGGCATCAGGCTTTGAGCCAACTAAAATCCCTGAGCCACCTGCAATGTGAGGTAGTCCGAGCCACTGAATCTAGGCAAAATAGGAGAGTCCTGCATAGATAGGCTCTGATACTTGGCGGTGGCGAGGGGGGAGAAATTGCATCGTTTCGGAATGGTAAAACATACTGCAACTTCATGTTTTCTTTAGAGACTAAAGTCACTTTTTTTTTCGAAACTTGTTCTAATACTTTTATATATGGTTGAAAGTAGCGGGATCTTCAAGTGAAGTAGCATAAAATTCACCAAGTAGCAATGGGATAAAAAAAGTAGCAAAATTCGCGAAATCTGGCAACCCTGGTACTGGCCTCAATCTCGGTCAGAGCGATATGGTAGTTGCTAAGTGTTGTCAACAATGGATCACGAAAGGGATAGTCTACCCTTGCTGAGGGTCAGGGAGTCCCAGCAACACAAATGTGCGTGATAATCGTGTAATCATAAAAGCGGCCATGTCTTAATGAACAATGTCTTTTGAATTGGTTGGATGCTATTTACCATCTTCTAGACATCTGGAGGTATCGAGGGAAACCATTCGGAGAAAATTGGCTGCAGGTATAAAGAGCGACGACCATTAAGATGCCTCCTATTGACCCCCACATCATACGTATTGTCGATTGGATTTTAACTGATTTCAGGCAAGCTGGAGTATGACCGATTAAGAAGCATGTGGTCTTCAGTGAGGAATCCCGATTCAGTCTCAGTTCTGGTGACCAGCCTACACATGTGGAAGCAGTTAGGTCACCGATCCAATTCAACATTTGTTGTCAAGAGGTATACGGTACTTACACATGGTGTGACAGAATGGAAAGTGATTTGTTGGGACACACAGCCACTCTAGTTGTCCTTCAACACACTTTGATGGCATGCAGCTAACATGGACAAAATTTTAATGCCAGTTGTAGTGCCTATGCTATCAAGTCCCCCAAGTGTCATTTATCAGCAAGACAACACTTGCCCACATCCTACATGACTCTCCCAACAATTTCTCTAAAGATAGTGTACACTTGTGGCCTATTAGGTCACTAGATCTCTCACCAAAAGAGTACATCCGGAACACTGGTGAATTAACTGCCCAGTTGCAAAGATTAAGGTATGATCTTCTGCAGGTCTAGCTGTCCTCATTGATTTAATGTCACACATGTTTTGGCTTGTATAACTGTCAAAGGTGGATATACTACATACTGATTTGTAATCTTTTTCATACCATATCTCTTCTAAATAAAATAATCTATTCTCCTGAATATTTCATAATTTGCTTATTTCCTCATACACTACAATCATGTTAAGTTTTGTGACAGTAGCTTGTTTCCTTCTGTGTGCATATATTTTTTTGTGAAAGTGTATAAAGATATAAATGTATATAATAATGTACCATAAAATCCGGCATATAACGAGCACTTTTAACAAAAAATAAGATCAAAATTTATTGGTGCATAAATTATACACCAGGTATAAAAATCAAAACCTTAAAAATAAGGAAAGGATGAGTATAAAAAAAAATTAGACTTCTACATATGTTGAACTATTTAAAAGAAATGGCATTCTCCATAAATTCTTATAAGGTTGTAGTTCTAGAAGTATACTGTTTCTTTCTAAAGCTTGGAATAATACCTTGAATAAATGACTTCTAAACATAACAGCACTGCCCAAGTACATTTCAATTTTCTTCATAAAAAAGGGGATGCACGTTATTTGCTGGATTTTACGGTAAGTATAAATACATTTTCACAACAATTTTACTTCATTCAAATACTTTTGGTTTCAGAAAAATATTTAGATTAGTTCTACCAAAATGTGAATTCTACATACAAAAATTTAAACAGTACATCTTACCTTTGTCAATATGCACTTCAATTAATTTTCGTTCACGAACAACTTTTTTGCCGTGACAGTTTTTACACCTATCTTTAGGATTAATATATTCTCCTTGCCCAGCACATGCTGAACACATGCTTTGGATTCGCTGTACCATTCCTGGACCCAACTGTTGTACATGCGTCTGCATACCAGTACCATTACATTTGGAGCATTTCTCTAGAGCTCCTTTTTTACCACCACGACCTAAAGAGAAATTTTTTAAAATATTTAAAATTTGCAATATTTTAAGAATTTACCAGCTTTTATACATTTAATTAGTGAATAAGGCATTCTGGTTAGAAATAATGTAGAAATAAAATTTTTAAATACATATTATAAATAACAAAGTTGATTTCAGTGTACAATAAATTAATGATTACAATTTTAAACCTCCTCCCAAACTGTATTATATAGAATACAAAAATTCATAAATAAAAAAAACATATTGAAACTGTTACAACAAGGATCACTAAAATGGCACTTTACATTTGGAACAAGCATTTTTTTAAAAATCTTTAATCAGTATCAATACATAAAACAATGGATCAATACAAGAAATTTCTCTATGTATTCAAATTATATGGAAAATCTTAGTCTAATTTTTCCAAATACTTTTCTGCAAAATAATTGCTAAAATAGCTTTGACATCACCTCTTGTAATGTCATCTTCAAGGTACAATGTCGAAATAGTAATTCTTAGAGATATCAAAAAATTTACAAATGATTTTCTATATGTAATGAAGATATTATCTCTACAGCAAATTCAACTCAAAAACAATTTTCCCACCTGCATATATATATATATATATATATAACTTCAGCTTCAAAAGTAATGTCTTCTAAATATATGTTAAAAGCTACTAACATTTTTAAAATGAAATTTTAATTTCAGTTTTAATAAGATCTATTCAATGAAATAAAGGTATTTGCACACATATTATACCACAGACTAATTCATAAAATAAAAACATCGTCAAGTGCTGCAATACCAACCAATGGGGAAACCATTTCTCCATATGTTAAAACACAATAATTATGAATGTTTAAGCTCAAAAATAATAACATTTAATTTATAGTCCGTAATATTAATCTCTTCATTTTGTTGTGAAAAAAAGATTAAAATTTGGGATCCATTTTCTATGCAAGAGAACACAGAATATTTCTCAAAATATATACTATGCAAATACCTAACAGATAGTGGTTTGTAAAATGACACAAAAAACATATCATGGAATAGCACAACAGAATTTAAATTAGTACTACTGCAAATTTATGTGGCATACACACAAGATTCATTTGTTGTGATTTTAAATGCAATTACAGCATCTTGGGCACTTTAATGTAGTTATTGAATCTTTCATTTTCAACGATATTTTCTCTTTTACATACCGTATTCAGTTCTAAATTTCCATCAATAAACTCATAAGGAAGGAGCATACACAGAATTTTGTTTTTGTGCATGAGTAGAAACACTGAAAGTATTTAGCAACATTTGATTTCACAAAACTGGTCGAGGTATTAATACATAAATACCAAAATAAGCAATAAAACATGAAATTTATTAATGCTGAACTGACTTCATTTAATTTTCAAAATAACCATGCATTTTAAGTAATAAAAGATAAAATATGTTCCATGTGATTATATAACGTTTCTCTAAAAACTAAATACATTTTCCTTGAGTAGTGAATACATTTTCTTATATAATACTAATCTACAGGCTTAAAAACTTAAAATATAAAATATTGATTACAAACGTAATCAAAATTTCTTTTTAGTTTTTACTAATACCTCCCCAATTACTATTTTTCATCAATGAAAAACAAAAACTTAACAAGTATTAATATGAAAACAAACATAAATACACAAAACATACCTTCACATTTTTCACAAATAACATTCTTTTGAACAGCTAATTTTCTTACAGCTCCATTATACAGTTCTTCAACAGTAACACCCAGTTGATGAACTACATTTGCACTCTTATTGTCCCTCTTTCTAGTACCCCCACCAAAAAACATATCAAATATGTCCATTGGTGAGGACATTCCTCCTCCACCAACACCACCTTCTTTAATTGCCTGCTCTCCACCTTGATCATAAATTTTACGCTTGTCGGGATTAGACAAAACTTCATATGCTTGAGATATTTGTTTGAACTATTAAAAAAAATATAGACAATAATACATGGAACTTGATACAAGTAAAGGCAAACGATCCAATTGTTCAATTAGTACCTTAATTTTTTTCAGGAAATTGATCATTTTGAAAAGAAACTGGTATTTAGAATGCAATTTTAGGTCATCAGCCTCTACCCTCTATTTGTCAATGTTAACATAATCAAGACCATTAAATTACATACGTCACATTATACAGATATTATGAATTATTTAAATGAAAAATCATTATTTTACAAAGCTTTTAACAATACAATGCCTGAATAAACCAACTTAATATATTCAGCTTATTTTTATGATATATACAGTGATTCATATATTATTTTTTAACCAAATTCATAAATCTACAGTAAATTATAAACAAACTCTGAAAAATTTATAAATGAAACAATTAGACAAATTTTGAATTATTTCTATTGAACATTCCTTTATCATTCTGAGGTATTGAATGAAATCTTTATACCAGATCACTGTACAAAAATACTATAACAAAAGAATTACTATCTTATGGATATAATATAAAAAACAATTAAAACATTAGGAAAATGTTTAAAACCATTACACTGCACACTACAAATTAAAATTTCAATCAAAACTTAATTAATGTTCAAATTGAGGCCCAAGTTTGGTAATTAAATTCAAGAAATAACTATAGAACCCTTTCAAACATTTAAATGAAATGCTGTTTATGTAAAGTAAATCTTCTTATAAATCAATAGAGTAATAGAATACAGTACCTTTTCAAAAAGTTGGTAATTTTTTTTTTGTCTACTAAACTATAGATATGCATTGATAATTGTTCACAGATAGCAATTTCCGAACAAAATAATAATGCAAAATACAAATTACATTTTAAAAAAATAATTAGAGAACTAAGAAACATTTTCATGTTATGAAATTAAAAAATGATACCATTCTCAAAAAATGACTTGCTTTTTTTTAAAATTAGAATTTTAATTCCTCCAAGGAGATAAATCTTTTTAAAATCACCAAAATAATACCATTCATTCACATTGGGCTTTGTGCATCCTTCAACACATGAACTTGGAAATTTTAGAACATAATTGAGTCTCATATGAAACTTTTCAGTTTTGGTTGTACCCAGAGCTTGCCCTTTATGACATTTCTATCCGAGACATTAATCTCTATTGGAATGAAATCATAATGGCTTTTCTAATCCACATATACTTGGCCACCATGGCCACTTTAAGCTAAATAAGCTCTTTTTCTTAATTCCTGAATGAAACTAGGTTATTCAAATCGTTTTATGTGTTATAAATGCAATATTCAAAGAAATTTGTAACTAAGAATTCAGCCACAAATGGCTGCTTCCAGATTTGTAGAAATTCTTGAAAACTCTTCTAGACCTACAAGATAATTAGTGGAAAGGGCAATATAGCACATTACAATTTATTATTTTTGTGACTGCAATTACAGCTGAATGGTTGCAATTTATTAATAAAAACACATTAGACTTCAGATATAATTGATGTAGAAATTAATAAATACAAATTTGACGGTAATCAAGTAGAAAGACAGTGGGTTTCAGAAAGGAAGGAATTTATGTTAGATGAGGTAAGTTATTTTCTTTGCTATTCACAACAGATCAAAGCACACTGATCAGAACAAAGGAATGGTGAACACATTTTTCATCCTTTGATGGGAAGAAAAGGGAGTGATTAATTGCCTTTGACAGCATTAAGAAGTTGATTCATTAACTTGTGAAATGAATGGGGAATTCCTGCCTTATTATGACATTTGAAGTTGACAACTCTCCGAACTTGGTGGGGTTTTTTTTTGATGAAAAAAGTTACAAAAATTTGGCAATTTTCTGAACAAATCTCCACATTAAAGCTACTGCAATTCATGAAACATTATGTATATAGTCAAACTTTAATAATACAATTCTTCCCAAGATACTACTGTATTTTAGTTAGAGAATTTTTTTAAAATAAGTCAGAAACATATATATATACACTGCGTTCCTCTGAAAATAAGAGGACTTTGTCAAGCAATTTACATTCATATATTTTTAACCAAGCCCATCTTATGAGACAATTCCTTTTTTCACAGACCAAATACCATCCAGTACAGGTTAATATATATTAACCTGAAGGTGGGTGCCATCAAACTAGTTTAACCCCACTTATTGGTTTTAAGTCCAAGGTTGCACTTGGATATTTTATAAATTTTTAATTTTGTTTGAAAACGTTGGTATTTTATTTTCTATATTCGCCATTGATATTTTGAAATGAGATTTAGTATTATAAAATTCATATAATTTCAACTTATATATACACACACACATAAAATGCCATTTGATTGTAAATCCTAGTTTCCTAAAATGGAGATCAGACTGTATATAGTCTTTAAAAAGTAAGTTTAGATTTTAAGATACTTTGTAAAAAAAAAACTAGATATACTTCTGCTTTCATATTAACCCTCTCACTGCATACCTATTTTATCAAAGTAGGTTCAAAAATTGCATATCGTTTCGTTACGTATTTCATATCTACATATTAAATCTACATTTTAAAGTTTAAATATTCAAAAAAAATTTAGTAAAAGTTTTTATTTTAAAATATAGACTTAGATCATCAAAACATAAGCAAAAACAAACAGGAACAAAATGGGTTGCCCAGCTAAAAAGTAGGAAAATATATATAACCGTGGAAATCGCAGGATGCGCAGTGCGAGGGTTAAACACAGGTTTTGGAACACTATACAATTCAAAACATAGTCATCCAGTTTTTCTACCACTCACACACAAAATTAGTTTACACCTGATGGATCAATAATGAGAAAAGGTTGTTGTAACAATGAATAACAATCACATGTCTCCTTAATTAGCAGACATTTTTATCTCAAAAAAAAAAAATGGAGAGAACAGTAAACAAGAACATAAAAGACCCAAAAAGAAAAAAATACTTAAAAATGAAAAAATTGCATTTCAAGAGGGGGCAAAGTTATGATTCCGAAATATCACAGGACAAAGAGTCTTTCTTATAAATATTATTCATGATGCAAGTTGAATTTGGTTTTAAAGGTGAATCAAATAAAACTAATAAAAAACCAGTTGTAATAATGGATTAGGTGGTGTTGCTTAATATAATAGGACATTTCTTTGGTCATCAACTCGAGAAACCAGAAACAATATAAAAAATTATAAAAAATGCTTTAGACAATTCTTGGATCATTTTTTTAAGAATGCTTTTGTACTTCATAAAAAACCTAATGCAAAAGATAAAGCTTCTGGAGTTCCATATACAAATAATTCAGCTAAATATATAAAAACATCAGATACAATACACCTGGAAGACCTAGTTCTACTTTGAACCCTTTAAGATTGACAACTCGTCATTTTGCACACCAATAAAATACCAAGCCTTACAGACAGACCGTGTTTTATGGCTTAAAGGAGATAAAAAAATAGAAGGGGGAGTTCACTAAGAAACTCAAATTTGATGTTTAGAATGAAGTAGGACAATGCCTTAAACCTTATTTCAAGATTTGTTGTACTAAACAATTTCTTATGGAAAAACATGAACAAAATCAGCAATTCAATAAGCAATAATGTATATTTGTTGACAACCTTAAAAAAGTTTACTTTTACTCAGGAGAATTAAAATGTTTCATTAACTAAATTCCAGTAATTTTTAAAATAATTGAAATTTGTATTTATATTCTTATTTTGTTTAGAATTTCCTATTTTGATATCTGCAAACAAAAACCAATTCATATTGATAGTTTGGAAAATACTGTCAGTATGTGAAAAAAAGTAGTCTAAAAATATCACCAACTTCACCACGAAGCACACTAATTTACACTTTAATCCACCTCTATTCTTATCCAGATAAATATTTTTAAAATATTTCTTACAAAAATATTTTGCATACTTAAACTTTTTAAATATATGCAGATTTTAAATCTGCCATTAAAAAATTAATTTTAGAATTGATTTTGTTAAAAAATAAATTGAGCATTCAAACAGTTACGAGAAAGATATATGATCTGTCAATATGTCAAAAGCTATTTTAAATAAAGAAATTTAAATGTAAAATCAATTGATGAGCAAGATAAAACATTTTTTTACCTTTTCTCCTTCTGAAGGATTTTTGTCAGGATGATACTTCAAAGCTAATTTCCTATATGATTTCTTCAATTCATCTAGCGTACAACTGGGTTTTACTCCAAGAATATCGTAATATGTAGTTTCTTTTACCATTTTGACAACTGTGGGAAAAATTATTTAAGCATGAAATACTTAGATTAATGATATTTGAAGTGCAATAATGACAAGAAATGTGATAATTTATATATAGCCAGTGAAGTGTACATAGATTATATTAGTTTTAAAAAAATTATATTCGAATATTTCAGGCATCAAATTGACATTAAAACAAGTGTTTTAAAAATACAGCAAAAACTGTTACATATGAAAAATTCAGTAAACGTTTATCATAAAGCAAAAATTTTATGCAATGATGCAATATTCTGCCAATAACATATCAATTCATGTTAGTTTAGCTGGAATTGTACCAACATTCATGGTTAACAGGATTTTACACATACACCCTTATATTTTGTATTGAAAAAGCAAATTAAATTGATTGTTCCTTCTATAATTCTCATTTACATGTTTCTTTCACTCGCCCTAGTTTTCTGCTCTCTTAGTTCAGCTGAAATTGTCCCAACATTCATGGTTAACAGGATTTTACACATACACCCTTATATTTTATATTAAAAAAGCATATTAAATTGATTGTTCCTTCTATAATTCTCATTTACATGTTTCTTTCCCTCACTCTAGTTTTCTCCTCTCTTAATGTGCAATTTTTTTTTAAAATTTTCATTCAACAATAAAAGTACTCGGATTATAAAAACTTTTGCACTCGGAGAATAATGATTTAACTTGAGGAATTTCCTAACTAAATTTTTTTTTCTTAATATATAAATCAAACACTCAGATTAATTAAAAAATATAAGTTATATCAAATTTTAGTAATTAAGTTTAGAGAATTACAATAATTATATTCTTCTGAAAGACAGTAGTTTATACTTTTACTACTCCATATAGTAGAATTCTATATCTTATTTTAGTGCTACATGTAAACAAGATTTAGTAACAAAAAGGCTGAATCTAACAGATGACACATAAAAACTGGTTGTTTCTTATTAATGATGACATCTACAAAGAAAAATAGCAAATATTTTTATCCTTTTCTCCTCAGTTGTTATATTTGGAAACTAGATAAAAAAAAACATTTATTCAAATTCATAAAAAAACATTTGTAAATATATATTTTTCTCAAATACATGAAAAATATATTGGTGAAATTGTCGAATCGGCCGCTTCTCCGCCAAATTTAGAAAAATCGCGTATTTGGCACGTTTTTGTCAAAAACGACTTCTTCACTGGAGAACAAATTCAGAAGGGTTACCAGATTTGGCGAGAAAACACTTGTCGCGAGAAGCGGCCGATTCGACAAATCAACCATATATTTTGTGAACAAACTCAACAAAGGATGAAAAAAAAGACACATAGGATGCCAAATTTTAAATTCAAAAGATAAGTTAGGAGACAATTAAGATGTTTAAACATCTTAATTGTCTCCTATTAGTAGAAATTATTTTGAAAACAGATTTAAATATTTAATTACAGCATATTACACCATATAAAATACACTTTTTACACAAATAGTTAGAATGAAGTTTACATATGTGGTACATATCACATACTATAGACTTGTATCTAAATACCGTTTAAATACTTATCTATTAATACCACAGCAGCCAAATTTGTACCACATGAATCACACCAATTCTTACCGAAATCTTAATGATGGTTTTTTTCCCCCCCAAATAAAACACGCAAGTAAAAATCTTGGTACTTACATATTATTGCAACCTTGCTGGCAACATTATACGAAACTAAGCACATGATTGCTAAAAATCAGAGCATACGACACATGCAAAATTGCAGTTGCCAATTTGGCGAATTATCTTAAATGTAGGTGATTGTTGCAATATGTAGTACCAAAATTTTTTATTCATTGCTTGCTTTTGTTATATCATGGCATGTGTGACTCAGGTGGTGCTAATTTGGCAGTGGTAATGTTAATACATAAGTAGCTACAGCTTATTTAACAGAAATAACGTATATTATTAACTTCTTTCATGACTGGTTAACATGAAAAGTTTGTCACATTACTCTGTTATATCTTCATGCACATCAAATTCTATTTCATTTTTACCACCACTGTTATTCTGATTCATAAATACGAGGTGCGACAAAAAAACTGGACTGATCCAATAAATCTTTGTACTTACAGAATCTGTTTTCTGTGACATTATCATTTACAAAGTAGTTCCCTTCAGCATTCACACACTTCCGCATTTGGTGCTGCCATTGCTGGTAACAGTTTGGAACGAGATTTTTGGAAGGCTCTTAAGGGGATTCTTTGTTTTTGCCAATCTCTTCAACCAAGGTAAAATGGATTCCCAGTTCAATCCTAGGAGAGCCCACACCCTTGACGTGAATTATTTTGGGTTGGCGATAATTGTGCCATCTTGGTAACCCTACATTGATACACTAGATATGGTAAACCTATTTCTAGAAATTTCATATTTTGTCGGCGGGCATTTCGAATTTCATTTTGTTTTGGGGAACAGGGCTGGAATGGTTGAGTGTGTGAAGGAATACATCTTAGAATTTTTTATTTTGTTGAATGCGAAAGGTTAGAAAGAATTAATTGAATAGTGCATGAAGGAAGGATTTATTGCTTAGAGTTATAAATGTCCTAAATGTAACGATCCGCATGATGTAACATGGTCGACAATAAAACGCTTTCTTCGAAATTTCACCAGCCACGCCGAAGGTATGTCCGACCATTACCTCGCAGAATAAAAAATGCGACACTCACACGATTATTCCCTTAGCGATGAGATCTTCAAGACTTTTTTTTAAAATCTGTTATGCTAAACCCTCCACTCGGAAAAGATCAGCAGTAAGAAAGTAAGTGCTGTTTTTTAATTTTTTTATCTTAAATGCTTAATTTCTGTATTGTTTACATATATTTTCATTACGCATCCACCTTATTTCTGTATTCACTTGCCACCATCTCGTTCTGGCTTGGCGCATTTTTCAGTTTGTCGCCAAGGGTGTGGGCTCTCCTAGGATTCTCCTGGATTCCCTTTAAGCAAGATTTAACTGTAGAAAATTTTTAAAAAGTCACATGGAGCCAAATCAGGTTAATTAGAAGGATGACCCATAACTGAAATGCCTTTGCTGGTCAGAAACTGCATGACACATAAGGTTGTGTGAGAAGATGTATTGTCCTGGTGCAACAACCATCCCCATCACTCCACAACTGTTAACATTTTTTCACGTTTTTTTAGTATTTCAACGTAATGCGTTGTTGAACAGTGTGACCACTAGGAACCTACTCAATAATTACAATTCCATTAATGTCGACGAAGACAATTAACATTGCCTTGAATTTTAATTTTGACATTACTTTTTTGGGTCTTGGAGACTTATTGCACTGATTAGTGCTTAGTTTCTGAATCACAGGTAAAAATCCATGTCTCAGCACATGCTACAACAGATTCCAACAAATCTGGCTCGTTTTCAATGCATTTTGATATGTCCACACGCACGTCTTTACTGCACGGTTTTTGGTTGTCAGACAGAAACTTGAAACAAACTTCACAAAAACCTCACGTGTAATTTGTCTTCTTTATACAAGTTATGCAGGTCACTCCGAATCACATCATGAACTTTGGCAATGTTTTGGTCTAAGCCCAGACCTTAGGTGCAAAGCAAGTGATTCATCTTCTATATCCTTCCCACAGAAAACCATGCATGCTAACAAATACACATGCACCAGACAATGTGTCATCTTCATAAGCCTATGTTAACATTTGAAATGTTTCTGTGGCTGATTTCTAAGCTCCGCAAGAAACTTGATGTTGATTCATTGTTTGGTTTTTACATTAGACATTTTTCCGGCAGAACGTAGTTGCATGTGTTCTCTCAATGACACAGTACTCTCAACTGGTGAGCTTGATTAAGTCAAAACTGGTTGCATGGATAGAGGTGTGTGGGATTGTGTCATCTAAACAGTTGTTGCTAACTCCACTCTTTTTTTCACGCTACACACTTAAGTCTTGTTTTTTGCGTCACACCTTGTAAATAATCTTCCATTCCATCTAGATTGTTAGATAAACAATGTTTTTTAAATAACTTTTTAATAATATCATTTCATTTCATTCCTATGTTTTTATTATATGCTCGCACACTATTTCTAGACTTCAAAAGATAAGAATACTACACATGTACACCACAGGCAAGAAAAAAAAGGGCTCATTATACAGTGAATAAAAAATGCAATTTGAAAATATAGGCCATTTACACTGCTGCGTGAAAGATGCCAAAATATATGTAACAAAATAAAACTTAAATACAACAAAATTAACAGAACTTTGATGTTCAAGTCATACCATGTAATTGCAGAACCAAATAAAAATATTTGGTTTATTTCTTCAAATGAATTTTTGGTACAACATTTTTACCATCTTCACTATTTTCAAATTTTCTTTGTATTTTAAAAATTTTTTTACATAACATTGTTACGGAAAAATTAAATATGCCACATTACACGGCTTAGAGTAAAAAAATTAAGATCAATTGACTTTAAATAAAATTTTTATGTTATGACAATTTGTTACGTTCATATTGTTTTAAAATTAATAAAAACGCCCGGTGATTTAAACTTCTTACTGAACGTTTTAATAAGATCGTCGAAAGTCAATAATTCAAATATTTAAAAACAGCGCAAAATTTATTTTAAAAAAATACCTACGAGATTCACAAATCTAATTCTTAAAGATACTTACAAATATTTTTTACGCCATTTCAGAGCACTGATTTATTAGAATATATTATCTAACCATCGAATTTGTAATTAAAAACTATAAGTTAACAAAAAAAACCCCATTTATTTTTTAACATGCATACATTCATCAAATGTTGAATCTTGCTTCATGCGCACATGTACCTATAATCACTATAATTTACAACAATTTCTTATACGAGGTTTTTCAAGTGATTATTATAGGCAAAAATATACATAATTCACACACAGAACAGTTAAAATAAAAATAGTTGATAGGACATAAAATATAATTAACGGTCAAGAGGAAACAAAAGAGCCATTTTATTAATACATAAAATCTAAAACAATGCACTGTAAGATAATCACTTATTATTGCATATTCCAAAAGCTATTTTGTTTCCACAAATGCTATTTATCTCTATTCATAAATTTTTCAAAATCCATACAACATTTACCCCAGTAACTTACCTTAAACTCGATCGCTATCGCTACAAAATTCACAAATTACACAGAAATTTCTAGATCGAGCGCATGAGCATTACAATGACAAGAAAAGAAAGCGAGAGAACATTTAGAATGCGTGCGCAACCTTATTAGTGTTGCCAATTTATTGCAGATTTACAGTATAATTTTACAAAAAGGTCTCTGTAAAAAAAAAATTAAAATTTTTCATTTTTGAGATCCTTTCAGAAATAACATTAAACAATGTTTTCTTTAATTATTTATATTTGTTAGAAAATAACTAAGTGATTTCTGTAAAGCTGCATTCACACCAAGGTTGTCAACGTCGAGCATTGAGCATCTAGCCAATCAGAGACTTCATCTCGGGCGAGTTGAAGTCTCTGATTGCCTAGACGCTTGACACTCGACGTTTGTACGCCTTGGTGTGAATTCAGCTTCCCTTTCAGTATTAAGTAAACTAATTCATCAATTCATTTAAGTCAATTATAAATCAGAATTCATGTAATATTTT
Source organism: Trichonephila inaurata madagascariensis (assembly GCA_019973955.1). NCBI lineage: Eukaryota > Metazoa > Arthropoda > Arachnida > Araneae > Nephilidae > Trichonephila > Trichonephila inaurata. Next base: position 15,176 of record BMAV01010876.1, on the reverse strand, counting down.
TAAAAATTTGCGCATTACAATCATTTAAATATAAAGGAAATATATTTTTTACAAATACAAGCCAGAGTCAACAAAGCATTTTAGTAATTTAACTTTTTTTTTTATTGTGGGGAAAATAATTAGTTATAACAGAGGAAAAAGTTCATATTTGGGTGAAATCCATGTAAAACGTCTATTCAATTGTTCTTGCCATTTGCATTTATTTTATTTTATTTATTTTTTTATTTTATTTATTTTTTTTTTTTAATGAAAGCTTTTCCTTTAATAATTTCTGTGACATACTGTCAAAACAAAACATAGATAAAATAAAAATAAAAAAAATTAAAATATCAAAAGAAATTTTTTAAGAAAAGTTTTGATTGTTCATAGAATAATTGAAGTTTAATTCGAAGAGATTGTGAATTATAATTTAATTATTTTGTTTCTTAGGGTTCCCATGGACAAGCCTCCTTTAAATTCCGAGAATAACGTTAATGTTATGGAGTTTCATACTTTTTTACTTTCAGGGACTTGCCGGCTGGGTGACGTGGCTAGCTTGTCACTGGCTTTCTGCACCCAAGGTAGTGGGTTCAACCCTGGCACAAGTCGGTAGATTTTCATAATGCAGAAAATCGACAATGGCCGTGTCGTATGATTACACGGCATGTAAAAGATCCCTAGAGTGTCTGTTTGGCTTGGATTCTCTCGGCAAAATTAAATCCTAGTGCAGGTTCGCATCGCCAGAGCTCAGGTGTCTCCCTCTAAGGAGAAAAATGGGCTTCAAAACTACCTGCGTCGATTGGAATTCACCTATATGGTGCCGCACTAAAAAGGGGATACCAGCAGGGCCGATTCTAGCAGGTGTGCAGCGCGCGCACCGCATATGGGTGGCCAAGACAAGGGGCGGTAGCAGGCCGCATATGGTTTATCAATCAAGCAAAAAAAATTTTGATTTTCTCAAAATAAAATTTATAATAAGTTAAATAAATATGTGTTGAATTTTAAATATTTATTGAAAAATGAAAACAAGTCTCGGTTTCCCAATAGCATAACATAGTTTAAGAAAAGTAGAAGGTTAATGCATAGTGTGTTGGTCTATAGTCCATCGCGATATCTTCTCTTTACACACATCCTTGCAAAATTCATGCCAGAGCCGGCAATGCCACTATAGAAAAGGTTTTTTTTTCATGCTTATCAGCGGCGCACTGTAATTCGATGCTTTTCAAAAATAATTTTTGCGAAAGTTGTTTTACGAAGATATCTAATATGGCTAATATTACATAAGACATAGGAGCGTTTAAATTCAACATGCATTTGGGGAAATTTAAGTTTTCAATTTAATAATAGTCTAACAATTTCGAAAAATAAAATAGAGAAAAAAAGTGATTTTTTTGTCAATAGAACAATGCTTGTTATGCCTTTATTAAAAGGTAGTTTCTTGTGATTTTATTCGGTAATTTGAAAAAAAATCTTGCAGCTTCTTTTGAATGATTTTCATTTCAAAGCCTTTTTGAAAAACACTTCAATATTCACACAGTGTTATTAATGTTAGGGAAGTTTGCCAAAATTCTAAATTTTATTTTATGTTGTATTTACTTAAAAGTTCTTTAGTATTGTGTGTGTTTAAAAAATTACGGATTTAATTCGATTTTTTTTAAATGCCTTAAATGTAACAAGTTGCAATATAATCAAATAAGAGAATTAAATCAAATCAAATCTGTCTTTGGAGTGTTCAATCAGTGGTGAGAGGCTAAAATTGGTGTCAGAGGTAATGTGTGTCACAAGGCGATCAAGACAAAGTGCAGTGCTTGCTCAATCGTATGCAAATGAAAATGGATTTCGGTTTTAATTCATACTAATCTGGAAAAGTAATTTATATAATATTTATAATAAAAAAAAAAAAAACCAACTTAAATTACAATGAGTAAGAAAAGATCAATGAAAGAGGAACATCGTAATTTTCAAGAAAAATGGGAACTTCAATATTTTTGTGTCCAAAACTAGAATAAAATATTATCCCTAATATGTAAAACCACTATTTCAGTTGTGAAGAAATATAATCTTAAAATGCGCTTAGGCACAAATCATAAAACAACCAAAAACGATAATTTCAAAATATTTGTCGATTCAGAAACAGTTCTTGTAAGAGAATTAGGTATTGTTCACGAATTTTTCATCTCGAAGCTCAGGAAAAAGCTGCATTTGTTTGATTATGAGGACAGTGATGAACCATTTTTAAAGCCCTTCCAGCAAATGAAGACTGCTTTTTATTTTGCAATTCTTGATCACGAGGTCTCTTTGGTAAATGAAAGATATATCTTATTATTCTGAGTGATATTCAATATTCTGCTTTATGTATGAGTTTCACAACATTTCTAACAATGAAAGCCCACCTGGACTTAGATACTAAGTTACAGGTACTGACGGAAGGAAGTATTGTGAACGATATAGACGGTATACAACTTTAATGAAATAGCTTCATTCAAAATTATTCTTCCTGTTAAAAAAACGCCAATTGAGATAGTAGAAATTATAGTAAAAAATGATCTCATTCCTTGCTTTCAAAATTTTGCTCTTGCAATAAGAATATTTTTAATCTTACCTGTTACTGTGACTTCAGGTAAAAAAAGTTTCATTAAATTAAAAATTATTAAAAATTACTTGAGAAATAATATGACACACTAGAAAAGCTTTCGGGTTTGACCATCATCT
>BMAV01010875.1:0-12113 GCA_019973955.1 Trichonephila inaurata madagascariensis | reverse complement strand
GGAAGGGGGTTTTTAATTTCTTCAAAAAAAGGTGCGTCCGTTATAGATGAATTACCAAAAAAATTAAAAAAAAAATCAACTTAAAAGTATAGGTACACGTTATACGCCGGTTTTTACGGTAAAGATGATTCTTGGAAATGAAACATTAAACAAAAGGGAAAAATGAAAAATATTTTACTAATTTATATATAATTTTCGAGAATAAGTAATATTTATATAGAAAGGAAAGCTCAGTCGTTTTTGAACACATGCACTTTTATGCGTTGTCGATCTTTAGAAAAATTCGGCTCCTATTGAAATTGGTTTAAACAATTAGATCAATATATTATTGATGATTTAACCACTTTTTTCGCAGTTTAATGATTTTTTTTTTCAACTTGCAAAAATGTCAATGAAAAAGTGCACTTTAGACATTGTTTGAGCTCCAAAAAAGGAATAACACGATGGAGGCAAAAATAAAGTTGTGTAAACAGCTCGAACATGCCAAAGATGAATTGTGAAATTTCGCTTGGGTGATATTTCTTTGAAAGATAAACCAAGATTAAGAAGACCATCAGATGTCAGTAACGGAGTGCTACGCAAAATAATCAGGGCAAATCCTACGTTATAACTTCCACAGAAGTGGACTTCAAGCTTGGAATTCACCAAACTAATGCTTCGGATCACATTAAAGCAGTGTTTCTCAAACTTTTAATACTTGGGACCCAATATTCAATCACAATTTTCATCACGTCCCCCTCCATACAATAATAATGCATTGAATTCGATAATACAATACTTTAAAGCTAAAGCTACAATACAACTTAAACCTCTCCGCCACCGTCGTATATAAACGTCTATCTCAGCCAGTGCGTAAATTGCCCCGGGCATATATATACGTCTTTTCGAAATACGATATTTTCTGATCACTGCTATCCATAAACCTATTCCGAAGGCTTTGGCATGTAATAAAAGGTCCTTGACAGTGATTGAGAAGGATTTACTTATTTCCAAAATTTCTTTTATTTATCCCCCATTCACCACATATGCTCGCCTACGTGGAAAATGATGGCATTGGGAAGCGAATCGCAAAAAATTTAATCCGTATTTAAGAGATTAATTATAAACTGTACAAATTATCCAGATAAGTGTTGATTTTTGTGTATAATTTTATGTATAATAAGCCCATGGGGTCACTGGTAATTATTAAACTTGTTCTTAACTTAGTAAAGCGAAATTAACTATAAAATACATTGTGCACAGAGAGTACTTAACATTAATAAGTTTATTATATCACTGTAAATGTATATTTTATTTTTCATTATGTCGGAATGTATTCTTTTTGTTTATGTTTAGTAAATTAATAATTTTTAAGAAAATCTTTTGTTTTCGAATTTTCAATAGGCTCGTGCCCCCCTACTAGGGTTAGCACGCCCCACTACGGGGGACGCGCCTCACAGTTTGAGAAGCACTGCATTAAGCTGTCCGACTACGTTCGGAACCGTGATTTTGCAAAAGCGTATAAACGGATATTATTTATGGTATTTAGTGTCACTTAGATTAGAAAATGTATATAAAATTGTTTCAAGAATAGTATTACAATAAAAAATTATTTGTACAATATTTTGACAAAAAATGAAAATAGAATGACCCATTTTCAAAATATTCTCCTTTTGTGAAAAATGCTTTTATTATATAATAATAATTTGCCTGAATATAGTTCCGACCTCTGTACAGAGGCTCAATTAGGATTTTTGAAATATATAACTTAGAAATGGGTTTATCCATGTTTTACGACAACGGAGAGGAGAAATTTTAAGAAAAAAAAAGCCGATAATTATTTCAATGGGTTGTAACCCTGAAAATAATGAGAATTTTTCAAAACTCTTAGTTGAGCCTCTGTACAGAGGTCTACGCTATACACAGGCAAAATATTATTATAATAAAAGCATTTTTCACAAAAGGAGACTATTTTGAAAAAAGGTTATTCTAAGTTAATTTTTTGCCGAAATATTGTATTTAAATAATTTTTTTTGTCAAAATGTCCTTATATAAAACAATTTTATACCTGTATTCTAATCTAAGTGACTCTAAATATCATGAAAATTATCCATTTATGCGCTTTTTTAAAATCATTGTTCTGAACTTAGTCAGATACCTTAAAAGGCTTGATTTTGTGTCCAAACTCTCTGTTTGGGTGCCACACGAATTAAGCGAAAAAAGTTTAATGGACAGAATTTTGATATGTTCTTCAAAAATTAGGGAGGGGGACTGTTAGGGAACTGTTAACAGAGTTCTTCGTGAATGGAGATGAAAGGTAGATTGAGTATTAACAGGTGGTGTGTTAGAAAAAAATCTTATGTTTACAAATGGTAGACACCACCACCCACACTCCAAGCTGGTGTGCTTCAGAAAAATTATGCTGTGTTTTTGGTGTGACAGCAAGAGTATAGTGCAGTATCCGTTTGCCGAAAGAAAATGAAATGGTCGTTTCTGCGTTCCCAACTTCATGCACTGAATAAAGAATTCAGCATAAACGTCCATCTTTAGCCAAGAGAAAATACGCGATTATTTATCCCGAAAACTTTCGACTATGCTTGAAAAGAAATACAGGATAAGAAATTGCACAGTCACGTTAAGAAACTTTGCCTCTGGCCAGCAAATACCTCTAATATTGCACCATCTGACTATCATATGTTCAAGTTGTAAGGGTCTTGGATCCAGATGTGTGGATCCCTAGAGATGTTGGAGAAAGGAAAGGAAGACTAGTCATGTTTAAAATTAGTTAATTTTATTTGTAACACGATCAACGTTTAGTCAATCAAAACTAATAGATTCACCCAATTAAAGCACTATGATGACAATTAAAGAGATACGTGAAGTATGAGAAGACTTTAATTACCAATACACTTACTTTTCGTTTGATTACACTAGCTTCCTAGCTATCTAATCTATATTCAATCTCCGGCAACAAATCGTCACCTTAATTATCACAATTATCAAATAGCAAATATCTGCGGTACACTATAAGTTTGATTAATCACTTTTCCGCTAGTAATTTATCCAATCTCTCTCTCTCTCTCTCTCTAACTCGAAAGCCTAGACTTAAAATACTTAAAGAAGGCTTAATTTACATGTTCAAGTTCTCTTCTTCTGAGGATGCGTTCTAATAAAATAGTTTTTAAGAACCAAAGATTCCCAAAGAGGATTTGTTAATGAGAAGGACGCGGATAGAGCCATCACAGTGTCTCTAAAATTTTCTTCATGGATATGAATATATAAATTACAAAGGTGTCCCAATGTCAATGAAAAATACTTTGTCTCGAAAACAGAGAACTTTTTTTCCAGAGGGAACAGAACGCCAAGCCACTTACTGATAGTTGTGACTAATAAAGGTCATTATAATTTAGATTATGTTTTATGTTAGATTTTTGAAAGAATCAGATGCCTTATTGTGCGGATCTCTCCAACATCTGAAAAGTGAACGACTTTTTAACAATATTAATTGAAAATCATTTCCATAAGAAAATATTTCCCCCTTACATTACATTTCTGCAAAGGCGTAACAGAGAATATTAAGCCCCCCTTCTACAAAGTCAGGTCTCTTAGGACCTAAGCCAGCTCAAATGCGTACTTTGGGCGCTGTAAAATCCCCCCCCCCGATATGCCGGCGCTGGGGGTTATACGTTACGCCACTCCAATTCTGTAACATTAGAAAAAGAAAACTGTAAATTATACAGCTATGTATTAAATAATAATTATATTGAAATTTTTTCAATTTTCTGTTCATGATTTACATGAGTTTTATTTCATAATTATTGGAATAAATGCTTCTGAATTTTTCAGTTTGACGAATTGCATATGATAATAACTATAAAATAATTTATATGTCTTATCATATTTAAAAAAGAATTGAATTTAAAAACTACATAAAAAATTAGGAACATACAAGTTACATTTCAATTTTTTTTTCTTCATAAAATAAGAAATTAAAAGAATTAGCACATGCTAAAAAAATAATTTTAAAAGAATAAACTAAAAAGCATGCACGCATTACTAGTAATTTGCTTAATGTAAATTTTTAATAAAAACAATGAATTTAAGACTGGAAAATCAAGAGTATTATGATATTTTTTTTTATAAACTGTCACATTTCTTATTTAATTTATTTGATTACTTCTTAAATTATTTGGAATTCGTAATAATTGAAGAAATATGTGAAAACACCTCTTGTGCTTTCTAATCCTTAATTAGCAAGGTATCTTTTTAAGTATATCTCTAGATTTTTCAGACTATTTTTGCAGTATTTGTTATATACATATATTTTTTCTAGTTACAAAATATACTAAAAACATTACATTTAAATAAATTTGAATAAAAACAACCCTAATCATTTTTACGAATTAGGTAGCAACAATATTTTTATTTAAAAAATTTAATCCTTGTTTTTAATGCTTAATTAAAATAATAGTAAATTTCACAAAAAAACATAATAAAAAGTAGTTAATATATGTTATGCCCTTCCAAAAAATAATTTCTTAGCATGGTGATCGAAACAAATATAAGAAAGAGCTCCAATCCATTAGGAAAGCAATTAATTATTTTAAAAATAAATAACATGAATACCAATTTAAAAAATCTACTCATTGAAAGAATTACCTTCATGTCGAAAATTTTTTTTTTTTATTTCTTATCATGTTTGTTTTTCATAGCTAATTTGATAAATTGTCATCTTTTAATCTTTGAAAAAGGCATTCATCAAATTTGAGGCAAATTTTTTAAACGATTTTTTTCTTCTTTTTGAATAGAAGATCATCATTGTCGTATTTTCCTCATTCTTCTTTCAAAAATAAATATATTCAAATTTCAACAATATATACATATACAGTGAATATTGTTTAACACGAAATTGAGGGCACTAAAATATTTTTTCGTGTTAAAAGATATTGCCATATATTAAACAAAGAAAAGTTTTTTGGAGCACATTTTCCTTACTTAGATATGAGTATATGCATGTATTTTACAAAAAACCATTCAAGCATTTACGGAATTTGCTTTGTGCGTGTGTATGTGACTAAACTCCCCCTAAACGGCTGGATCGATTTGGATGAAATTTTTTGAGTGGGTTCAAATTAATTCGAGAATGGTTTAGATTCAACGTTCTGTCCGATATCGTAATTAGTTAAATGATATTAATTACACGTGCGTTGATCAACAATTATCCTAACCTACAAATCTATTTGTGTAGCTAATTGATTACACACATTAAAATTTTTTTCTTTGTTTAAAATTATTTCTTATCGGAAATATATACAAATAAGAGAAACAGTTTTTGTGTGTGTTTCACTTCTAAGCAACTCAGAAGTATAAAACTTGGCACATAATTACTATATCTCCTAATGATGTCCACTACGAAGAGTTTTTTTTTGAATTCGCTTTAGATTTTTTTTTAAGATGAAATTTTTAAATGATTTGCCCATTTTTTTCAACATGTGGATTTTAATTTGTTAATTTGGCAACGGTCATTTTTGTTTTGCTTATATTTTATTTGATTATTTCAAACCATTTCTGGATATTGATTTGATTGTGTTGTGCCATTTTCAGCTTAAAAAAATCAATGTTATTTGGTTTTTAACATTGCTTATAATTTATTTTATTATTTCAAACTATTTCTGGATATTATCGATTGATCCAATTGTGATAACTGTATATGTAATGACGTTAGATATTGTAATAATTTTTGTAATACAAATTTTCATCAAAACGGAGCATATTGTTAAAGCTTATTCATAAAAAATTGGCATTTTTGAATTTAAGATGTGTGTACAGGACAACGTCTGTCTGGTCCACTAGTATATATATATAATACTTCTACTATAGAGACATGAATCATCAGAACACTAAAGATGAAACATACAAAAACAGAAATTGGAATATAAAATAGATATTAGAATTTAAAAAAATATATGAATGTGTCAGTATTATAAATACTGCTGACTTAGGAGAGCTATTAAATATAAAATAATTTATATAAAAGTGGGGTTTAACGTGTTTTCTGGTCTGCCAAAATTATCCGTTTTTGTTAATAATACTATATGTAATTCTACTGAAAATACTGGATAGAATTTCTAAATCCATTATAAAAAAGTTACATACCTAAAATGGCATTCAAAAATGCATAGCCTGCGCTGAATCTGTGAACAATAAACAATTAATTGCCAGATTCCGGACCTAGATACAATTTCAAAGCATACCATTCTCAGAACAGCATTCTCAGAACTAAAGTAATTAAATATAGTACATGTGTAAATACTACCATTACTTGAGGAACTCTAGGACTATATTTGTTTTGGCTATGCAATATTACTATGCTTAAAATAAAATAAAAGTAATAAGCAATTTTAACTATAATTTGAATATGCAGGTAACTCTAAGTATATCTAACTAGGAAATATGATACATTTATATTAATGATAATAATAATCTATTAATATTCTAAGGAATTTTATACTTATAATTTATAATTTCTTTATACAAATAACTATTAATAAAATAAATTGGGTATTTTTGAATTAAACAGTATTTAATGAAATATTTATATAGTTTTTTTCTGAATTTTTTCGAAACAAGAAATTTTTTACATTGTATATAATTAAAAATAATACTTTTGAATATAGAAACATGTATATTAGTTTCACAATGAGGTGCTTTTAAAGTATTGCATTTAATTCTTAAATGCAATATTACAAATATATATTCTTTAATTTTATAGCAATATATTCTTTAATTAAATTCTTGTCTTTTGTTATATATATATATATATGTGTGTGTGTAGCGTCATGTGGCCGGTCTTCTTGTATTTATTTCGAATAAGTTGATAACTTTAGATTGCGCTGCAGCCGGCTGGCTACATGATTGTAGAAAAGAGAGATAAGAGAGTAGGCATTTCAGAGTCTTGCTTTTTATATTCAGCGGGACATCACGTGATTTAGAAGGTGGATGAATGTAGTTTCAAAAGTCCCCGGTAGGCGGGTAACCAATTAAAATAATTACATGGTTGTCCTAAAGGACTGGATCTTAAATAATTCAAGAGCTATTACAGATTAAATTATTGGATTTATTATATAAATATATGTATATAGTATATTTAATAATTCCTGTTCTTCATAATAATGTAGCTTCTTTCAGAATTTATGTTTTGAGAATGGGAAAAGAATTAATTTTTTTTTGGCTGAGAGAAAAGCTCTGAAATGTGTTAAACAGGACATTTTTACTGCGAAATGAGAGTCAGATATTCATCTAGCAATAAGAGACTCTTTTTTTTTAAACCGTCGTAATTCAAATACTTTTGAGTAGAATTTTTCAAAATTTAGTAACTATAACGTTATCTTTTAATTTAATTTCTATATCAAGAAAATTTTCTTCATAGTTGTTACTATTTGTCTGTATTAAATTAAAATATTGCAGATAAAAATTAGTATTAGTTTTAAAATTATCTTGCTTGCGAAAATGAATAACATCTATATTACGAGAAATGTAACATTCAAAAATCTATGAAGCTATCTTCAAAATAATAAAAATATAATTTGACCCTAATTGGGCCACCTTGAGGCAAACCTTTAATCTGTAAATAATAAGTACCTTTTTAGGCTTGTACTTTTTTCGTTTAAACCTATTGAGAGCTATCATAATTAACCCTCTGACCGGAAAATCATTTTTTTCCACTCTTAGAAACATCCGTCTGACAGACAGGTAATCAAATTTTTTTTGAATTTTATTACCTTAAGGTCTGTTTTAAATGTCCTTATCGCTCATGTAATTGAGTAGAAGTTTTAATATTTAAGTCTTTATATATGATGCACATTATAATAATATATTTTTATATTATGAATTGCGACTAGTATTTTTATAAAAACTGATTAGAAATTACTTATATTCATATAAAAATAATTAAAAAATAATAAAACCAAAATGAAAGAACTATAAAAATATCGGTATGATAGACTGTGATAGATGAGAAAAATCGCACATAACACACGAGTTGAAAAAAATCGACAAGTACTACCACGTGATCCTCTCATTAGGTAGAGTCCAACTGAAGATGTCAAGGCAGCCCACCTTAAAAATGACACTACAGCGTTATCTACACGCATCAAAGCCAATCATCAACGTCTGAGAGACGGAGTTTCCGTTCAGAGGGTTAATACTTCGTGAAAAACTCTTTTGTTGTAATTTTGGAAATATTTTTATCATATCATCAATATCAATACAGTTGAAAATATCTTCAAAATCTAAACTTCAGATTGAAGAAAACTTTTTATCTTTAATTTGTTCATCAAGTTCTTTACTATTTTTAGGTTTGGTGGTCGATTTAAAATTATTTATTGGGTCTTGTAATATTTCATGAAGAATTTTACCTGATTTTCTGGTATATGTATTAAAACCATTAGTAACCGATTTAAACTTGACTGTTTTTTTATAACATTTATGAATAAGAAATACATGCGTTAACCTGTCTTAATCATTCATAAAAAAACAAAATGTGATTATTCTTTTTATCTATCAGAAATTGTTGACTTAATAAAAGCTGATTAGTGTCAATATATTTGTTGTTCATTAAACTATAATAATACTTACATATGAAGGCAAAATTTCCTGGCACTTTTTCGACATAAACTATAGTCGAATTATTTTTCAATTTTTTAAACTGATTTTTAATACGTTTATAAGGTATATTATCTTTACTAAAGTTATATTTATGAAACTGCTGTATAATATTATATTTGAATTATGTGAATTGGGAAGTATATTTTTGCTCAAAAATGACATCAATTACTCAAGTAAGTCAGTCTCACAGTGTGTTTCTTCAAGTAATTTGTGATGAAATGGAACAGGAATGGAAAAATTAAACTAGTATTAACTTGAATTTTTAGGCATTTGTAAGTACCAACGAATTACAGAGGATTAAAAAGCTTATTTCTGCAATGCCCAAGCAGATACTTAACGGAATTCACGGAACAATTCCTCAAAATTTAAAAAAAAACAAAAACAAATTTTTTTTTATGGTGAGCGCAACATGGAGTAAAACGTTAGGTAATTAGGAATAATGATGGCTAATTAAGTAAAAGGAGCTAAAATGGTACAAAAATGTTAAATAGTATTATTTTTGTTTAAAAATAGTGTCATTCTTTCCAAACTAACTTAATTAACTAAATGGCAGTTATTTGAAATAAGATATTTGTAGGAATACTCAGATCATTTTTAGACATTTTGAATTAAACTTCCTTTTAATATGTAAACTTAAATTAATTTACTCCGACCTTAAATGTAATTTTATCCGAGAATAATTATTAAAGGTTAATGAATGACAAAAAAGTTAGTAAAAATTATAGTCATAACTAAATATCTTTTAATGAATTTAATATTGGTATAAAATGCTTTTTGTACAGTTTGTACTGATTCTCAATTTAAAAAAGCGTAGTATGCGGTTCTTGATGTCTCATTAAATTGAGAATATAGTTTTTACCACAATTAGGAAGCCGTTGGCTGTAGATACATTGCTGAATAGCAGAATATATTTTTAAGCAAATTTTATTCAAGAAAGATTGAAATATTTTCTCTTTTTCTTTCTAAGTATACATTCATATCTTAGAATAACATTCATATAGATGTCGCATCAAAAAGGATTATCTTTCTCAATAATGCAACATTTGATGATTTTTGTCTAGACAGTGTTATTTAACATTTTTTTTTCACTAAAGCATAAAAGAAATCTTCTACAAATGAAGTATAAGGTATCTGAAATTCTGATTTATTAATAACAATCCCTCTTATATGTGACTGGAATTTTTAACATTAATATTTTTGCAATATTAGTAGGTATTTTCTCACAGAAAAGATTGCAATCTGATTTACAGAAAAAATAGATATATTTTATGAAAAATTACAATAATTCAACTCTAATCAATATAAAGAAATATTTTATCATGTAATAAAAAAAAAATATGTCAATTCATACTTAGATCAACGAAAGAAAATTTTATTTTTGTGACGTTTTATTAAATAATTTACGATTATTATAAATGTGATTATACATAAAGTTGAATTACAGTATTAAGAGGCAAAAAAGAAAGCGATTTTCCTTGCAATTTTCCATTTTCCTTTCAATATAGGGTGTAAAACTATTATTATTATTATTTTTTTTTACTATTTATCCATTCATTAAATTTAATCATTCGAATAAAATAGTAAGGTAAAAACAAAACTGATTCTCAGAAATAAGGCCATCCAAGTTGGGATTCGAATGCACGACCATTGGATTAGAAGTTCCACGCACTATCCTTTTTACTACAGAGACACAACGAGCAATTTTCCTCTTTATATAGGCTGCTGGACAATTTTTTGAAACTGTTACTATTTATTCCTTAATTAAAAAAAAATGAAATAGTATTGGAAAAAATTGTATTAATATCAAGTGTCACCCATTACAAATTTAAAAAAATATATATATATTTGAACTTGACTGGATGAATAAAAAGTACTTTATTAACAATTGAAAATTTGAACAAGATAATTATGCATAGAGATAAACACTTACAGGGATTGTCTGAAGTAATAGCAAGAATTAAAAATAGAATTTATGCAAATTAAGCAGAAATATTTACACAAAGCATGAAACAAAATTAAATTTATTTAAAACTAATTTTATATTCTTGATAAAAAGTGCACGGAAAACTTGATATATGTAGATATACATTACATCCATATATATATATATATATAATCCAAAAACTTTGCACTCCTATACACCAAATAGTAAAACCAAAAATGTTGTTTATCCATTTACTTAACGCTAGATGTGTTATGTTTTATTTATTCTCAAAATAAAAATTATATTTCCATTAATTATTGGAAATACTACTAAAACTGAACTTATTCATTTACAAACTCTTATAATTCAGACTGGCAGGACAACGTATGCATAGTTCATCAAGTATATATATATATATATATATATATATATATATATATATATATATATATATATATATAAATATAAAATATATATATATATATATATATATATATATATATATAGTATAATAAAATAAGATAAAATTTAAAAAAAGTTGTTTAACCTAAAAGGAAAAGAAGATTGAAATTGGAGTTCAAGAGACATAGCAAATGTAGATACAAAAAGAGACTTTGGACTAAAATGGAGACCTATTGTGATTTCTAAAGCTAAATTAGGCCAGTGATTTAGGATTAAGCAATGCTTTATTGATGCATTCCTATACAGCAATAATTTTCGACATAATAGAAAACGAAACAGAGCCATGCTGAAAAGTTAAGGTTATTTATAACGCACGTGGATGATAAACTAGACAGTAAATTTAAATGAAATTTTGAAACAATAATGTTTCTGTCATGGAAAGAAATATTAAGAAAAAATTCTATAGTGAAAATTAAAATAAAAACTTACATGTAAAAATAAAAACCATAAAACAAGTAAAGAATATTTCCTTATAAAATATCCACAAATAAAAAAAAAAAAAAAAAATACACGTACACTCTTTGCCAAAAAAATTTGCGCTTCAAGAAAAAATTGTCAGAATAAAACGAAATTTTACTGACATAAGTAAAACATTTATGTAAGTGATGGCAAAATCAAAGCTAGATGATTATTTACTGTCGAAATATACATGGAAATAAATGGTGTATTCAGTGTCCTGTTGGACCACCTCTAGGATGAATGCATGAAGCGATACGGTCAGTATTAATGCTACAAGTTCCGTGTGATGTTTGCGACAACTGTAAAACTGTTCTCATTTAACACAATTGCTTTAAACGCCTAATTCGACCAAACCCGTAGGTCTGGGGTGGACATGACGTCGATCGCGATTGACCGGTGGAAAATGGAACTTTTGGGGTTGACCATGAAGATTTTAAATTATTATTTTATATGGTATACCGAAATATTCAACATTGGCTCTAAGGAGATTATATAAAATTTTGTGATATAACAACAAAAAAAACTTTAATAAAAAAAGTTTTCATTTTTATGTACTTTAATTTTTGAAAAAAGGGTTTTATTTGATATTTTTAAAATTGTAGCTATTATTGTTAGTTTTAGG